>APFE030707091.1:298349-321133 GCA_000404065.3 Pinus taeda | reverse complement strand
GGTTGGAGGTTGGACTCTTGTGGGAGAAAGCTTTATTGTATATTGTACATCTATCTTTGCAATTTGAAGAAGAAGAAGGCCAGGGTTTTGCAGACATCCTTGTGGATTCTTGTGGATTGCTGTGTTGATGGTGTGTTCTCTACATGTTCTTGTAAATTTGTTTATGTATTCCACATCTCTCTTTTGCTTCTATTTGGACAGATGAAGTGGTAAAGTTTGAATACACATGCTCAGCTTTCAATTTTGTTTAATATTTATGTTTTCCACTGTCTAGAGAGGATTCAAAGTCATTGTTTGCCCTCTTTAGCCTCTCTTATTTTCTCCTTGATCATCCATCTCAGCTAAAGGCATCAGCACAAACTCCTACCTTGCCCCAAAGACCCATCTGCAAAAACTGAGCTCAATCCCCGCACCTTGAATTGCACTCCCTCCAATTGCCACCAAAAACCCCAAAAACTTTAAATCAACCCTCCTTATCAGCTTACTAGCCTAATATCTGTGTTACCTTGATTGGTCATCTCTTCCCATTGAAAATTTAACGAGATTGACTGGAGAGAGCCTTCTCATACCCCGTAGGGCTAGCTACGAGGTAAAATGGTTTGATGTAGCCTTGAGATTTGTCTATCTCAGCCTAGGTTAAATTTCAAGTGCTAACAATATTCACTGTAAAAATGTTACGGAAAAATAAACTAGAATTGAGAAATAGAGGCACACACACAATAAAAATTGACACAATTATTTTGGATTGAAAATTCGGTGGAAAAACCCCGAAGGAAAAATCAGCACAACAAATGATGGTTTATTTTATTATTATGTAGCAATTTGGAGAGTACAATAATCTGGATGCCCAACTGGAAATCCTTAATAAAAATTACTGGAAAAATATATGGGAGATAATTTTTTTCCTTTGTAAATTAACCTATCCTCCACTGGCCTACTTTCACTCCTCACTAGAAATGCACATTGCTGGCATAGAATAATTTACACGACTTGCCAGCTGGCTCCAAGTGAGGTGTCCTTCCTCCATCTGCCCCTAGAAAAGTTTTCTCTACCTTCTGGATGATCTTTTCGGCCTTCGACAACTGAATCAACCTCCCTCTGATAATTTGCATTGGGGTTTCTGGCTGCTCGCACTGGCTACATGGCCTCTCTGCAGATGAATTTCAACCTCCATTTTTCTCCTGCTCTACCACTGGAAAATTTCTGGGAAACTCTCCATAATTCGTAAAAATTATTTGTTGTTGCCTCGATCTTTGATGCTCTCCCTTTGGCTTGAATTCTTCCCTTGCTGAATCACTACGCACTGGGAAATTCACACTGCCTTTCTCTAACGACTGTGTCTCTCTGCATCCCATCAAATTTCTCTTATAATCTCCCGCTAGTGAATCAACAACCAAAATCTAATCGTGATCAATCACTAATATCATCTTATACTTGATTCAACTCATTTCCTGGAAGTCTCTAGAGCATAAGTTGATCTCTTCAATTAATTCCCTTTAATTAACCACTTTTCGTAAGTTAGACTTAGGAAATATTTAAATGATGGTTAATTAATTTAATTAAGGTTTTTTACAATATTATATCGTAAAAACAATTATGGGATTTGGATATCCCATGTTCCTTAGCCTCTTAGACACAATTCGAGACTAGAAAAATTGTTTGATGCTACCATATCATCCAAAAACTAACACTTCCTCTTAGTGAGGAAGGTATTCTCCACTATACCCATCAACCTTATCAGTACTCTATATCCAGACTACCCTGTGTTGTTGATATTCGATATCTATGATACAACTAGCTCTCACTGTCCATCAACCACTTCACAGCTTTGATTTATTCCACACTGCAATTGCTACTACTCTGTTTCTCAAACCACACCGTTGTTGCTACTGCTCCGTTGCTAAAACTGCATTGTTTTTACAACTACTATAATAGCGAGTCTCGATTTCACCTGATCTTCATCTGAATTAGAATTGGGAAATCTCTCCTAGATGGAGAATCCCTCCTGGAATTTCACTTTGGCTGGAAATCACCTGAAACCTGCAACTAGGAAATTCACACTACCTCCTATAGTGACACGATTTTCTTGCAATTACAACTGGAAACTAAATATTTAATGATCTACTATGTCCCTTCAACTGGATATGCTCTATCTACTGAGTAATTGATTGCACTCAACTGTCTATGTACCTCTCTAGTATTTAACTGCAACTTTCTCTGCATTGTCCCTCAAGATTTGACTGGGCCTGCTGAACATTGATCCTCCTATTACTTAATACTATGGGCCCCTTGTAGCAAAGGTAAATATCCATGAGGAAACACATTCCTAATGCTTTACCTCCTCAGACCCTGCTCAATCTTGCACCTTTGAAGAATCACAGTCCACCTCCATTTGGGGTTATAAATGATATCAATGTAAACTCCTCTAACCTGTAGGTCAACTCATTTATGTCTTCCAAAGTTGTTGTTAGTAGTTGCCCTTTTTTGTCCTTCATCTTTGGACACTAAGTGACGTAGTGACCAAACTCAACACATTCGAAGCATTTGATCTTTGACAAGTCCTTTTTCTTCTTCTCACCTCCCTTTGAGCTTTGTCCCTGAGCGGAACCCTTCTTTGCCTTCCTTGACTCACAAGGGCTACATTTTCTTCTTTCTCCTTCTCAATTTTCGGTCCTTTGTTGATGATGCTAATAGAACCTTTAGCGAAACCGATCCTTAACACCTCTTGAGTGAGGTCAATCCATAGACATTCCCAATATGGAAGCTTATCTCATCCAGTGATACGAAAGTACACCGTTCCTTGGTGAACCCATTTAGAGTTATCTTCACTTTCTTCTAGCTTCTCCCCTACAACTGCAAGCTCATCATGGACTCATTGAAATCTAGTGAGATAAAAGGCCACATTCTCACCCTTCTACATCTTCGTTTTCCTCAAATTATTCTTGAGAATCATTTTACGATTCTCTGATGGATCCTAGTATAGCTTCACAATGATATCCCACATGTCCTTTGTTGTTCCCCTCTCTGAAATGTGTTGAATGATGTGATCTTGGACCCAATCCACTACTATCTGCTTCATCTTGGCCATCTCTTTCTTGAAGGTACCCAACTATTGTGAATTTGTTGGTTCTGCCATGACATTCGTTATGAACTCCTTTAGGCCACGCTTTTCCAAAAGGAGTTGCATTCTAAATTTCCAGACACCAAAATTTGAGGCCCCATCAAGTTTATCGTAGTCTCTGAGTCATGTTGTGGTCATCCATGAAAAACTCAAATAAAATGGAGACTAGTGTTGGAAATCTCCTCCTCTTTCCTGCTCATCCTTCCTTTTTTCTACTTGCACTCCCTTAAGAATGCACATATCCACCTCCAAAAATCCTTCTCCAGCTGATGTACTACCTTCAGCTTCTCACTGAGACTATTCACTCTACCTTCCAAATCTCCTTCTCCATGAACTAAAACATGACATGCAACCTATGCAACTCGAAATTATGGATCTCTTCCTGAAAATTAGATCTGGAAATCCTCTGAGAAACTATGAAAATTTCCTTGTGTGCTTTTCTCTTCCTACCCAATGTAGATATACAACCACAACCCTTGATAAAATTATATTACACCTATATTTGATCAACGAATCAACTGATATGCTCACTGAAACTATTTCCCAGCAAATCCACTGCCCGCTGGAATTATGCTATGGGAAAATCAAACTTTTTCTGCACTTTACTTCTGGAAATCGATTTTCCTGTTCAACAATTCACACTACTTTGATGACCTACACAAATCTGAATCTTGTTCTTTAGATATCCCTCTAAAACTACACAACCTACTAATATTTCGCTTCTGAGCCTTTGATATGATAAAAAATGCTTTGATACCATGTCAAAATTCCTTAATTACAATTACTAGATATTATTCTCCTAACTTTTAATAGTTTATTGATTTACGATAAATAACGAATAATTCCCACTTGCAATCTTCACCATAAAAATGTTGCAGAAAAATAAACAAGAATTGAGAAATAGATGCACACATAATAAAAATCGACACAATTATTTTAGACTGAAAAGTCCCTGGAGAAACCCTGAAGGGAAAATTAGTGCAACAAATGAAGTTTTATTTTATTATTATGCAACAATTTGGAAAGTACAATAATCTAGTTGCCCAACTAGAAATCCTAAAAAAAAATATGCTGGAAAAATATTTGGGAGATCATTTTGTCCCTCCACAAATCCACCTCGCTTCCATTAGCCTGCTCGCACTCCTCACTAGAAATGTGCATTGCTAGCCTGGAATACTTCACACAACCTGCTAGTTGGATCCAAGTGAGCCGTTATGCCTCTCTCTACCTTTGGAAAAATTTGCTCTGCCTTCGAGATGATATTTATAAATCCTCGTGGTAGTGGGAGTCTGCCATGCATCAAGGTTGTCTGATCAAATAGATTTGGGGCATTGATCTAGAAGGAACACCACTGCAATAAAATATGTAAAGTGAAGGAAGCTTGCAGTTGTGCCAACAAGGGAAGACAATTACAGGAAATAAGTAAGTTTTTCGAGACTTTATTGTCATACATTAATAATAACTAGCATAGTTCACATGTTTAGAATGGCTATTGAACATCATAATGAGGTTTTCATTAATACATTGACCCAAATTTGTGATACCCACATACAAAACATCGAAATGTATGGCCTTAGAGCTGAATCTGAGATGAATTTCTAAATTTAGTTGATGAATAAGCTATTCAGTTCTTTGATTTTCTTAGTGTTGTAGTGTTTTTGTAGAAATGGTGTACCAAAAGACACCTTCTTAGCAATAGGTTGTTCCTTACAAAGAAAAGCAAGCAGTTTGGTTGTTGCCAATGGACAATCATGAAGAAACACAGTATTGCAAATGGTGGAGACAATACATACACAAACATAAACTAAAACAAAGAGATGAACACACAAATAATGCTTAATGAAGCTAACAAGTCAACATAATTATGGAAAATGGCGCCCTTTGTTGACTACTTGTGGTAGGAAATGGATACAAATAGTAGAATATAAACACTTGAAGATAATTATTTGAGCAATGGTGCTAAAAAAAGTCCTCAGCAAGGAGGTTCTTTTCTTCACTCTATTTGCAAGCTTCTCCTCTCTGTCCAAGAAGTATCAAGACTCTCTCAATGATGAAATCTTGTCTACACTAAAGTGATGGATTGCTAACAATTAATTCTGCCATCACAATAGTGCTCTACTTCTTCTACTTCAACAATGAAATGAATGTTTTCTCTGATAGCAGTTTGGCTAGCATAACATTGTCTCATGTTTTGGTTCTCCCATGGCCTATTTATATAGAATTTTTTGAATCCATCTTACCTCTCTTGGTTCATGAATGATGATGACTTATGAGTAGGATGACACGATTCAATTTAGGGCTGCATATATTCAAGGTGACTTGAATTCATCTGTCTTTGACTAAAATCCTATCAGGGAATCATCTTCCAAGTGTAGGAAGTGGTTCTGAATTGTTGAGTCAACCATTCCTTTGACAATGTGAATTTCAAAGAAAATACCATGTGTAGTGTGACTATTGAAGAAAAAACCGCGTTGACATCAATTTTTAAATTCCATATACTCTGTACCTTAGGAGTTTTTTTTTTATCTTTATAATGTCTTAAGCTAGAAAATATTCACTTGTGCATTTTGCTGGATGATTTTGGGTGTCTTTTGGATTGCAAAAATATGTGCACAATTTTCAGGTGTTAATAGTTGCCCCATGATGTGTGAGGTTAGGAGCAAGTGTATATTCGCAATACATCATGTTTTTTTTCCTAATTTAGATTCTGATCAACTTCTGGATAGAGAGAATAACTTGTTTTGGAGGTGAGCAAAGAAACAACCTTAAATGAGGATAAAAGATAACCATGCTCTAAAAATAAAAGTTCTTATATGAGGTGAGAATATCCCATGCTTGTTATGATGGATAGTGACAAGTTATTACAATTAGATAGGAAATATTCCTGTCAAGTTAGCATTGGAATGGATGACATGCTAATAGTTGATGATGATAATTGTTGATGCCCTCAAGGGCACTTCTGACACATAGACAGAGTCAAGTGCCCCCATGCATCAAGAAAAGGTGAAGCATTACTAGAGCAAGGTGCTTATGAATGCATGGGTCCTCGATTGTGGGTACCTCCCACGCATCAAGATGTAAGAATTGTTGAATGAGGTGCTAAGTGATGTGTGGGTCCTCAACTAAGTGAGAGAACTGTAATGGTCATGAAGTACGATACCACCCTGATAAGAGAGCTTATGTTGGTGTCAAATGTCAGCAGGATTGATGAAATCAATGGGAAATGATGATTCCCATTGTGCCACATGAGGATATTCCTAAAAAAAGGGGGGTGGGGGGAGAGCATCCAAGGTATTTCCTTAATCCTGGAATATTGGTAATGAAGTTGACGAGAAAGAGGCATCAACTACCCAAACTGCCAATTCAGGAAATCAAGATGTGTAGTGAAAAAATTTGTAATAGGGGGGTCAACGAGGCATGATAATGAAAGCTAATGATATGAATGGATATGGACAACTTGCCTGAGGTCAGAGCTATAATGCGAGTGGCGGAAGTCAAAACAATTGTTCTGAGCTTAGTGGCCCTGGAGTCGGCAAGACATCCAGGGTAGGTGTGAGTATGTTCTGACTGGTGTAAAGAGGGTGAATGAATGTGGATCATGTGCGAGCTCCGACCAAGGGAGACTAGGGACTATTTTCGGGTACAAGGCATGAAAATATGGGTGGGAATCATTTTCCTAAAAAAAAAATTGTACACTTTCCAAAAGAATGTAAAGGTGGTTTGGGAAGTACATACACATAGATGAGTGCCCCATGAAAACAGTGACTTGCATGATGATGGAGGTAAAATTAATTTGCAAAAGGTGAGGACTCTAATTGGTTGGTCTCAGTGTTGCATTGATGAGGTGGATGAAGTGATGAAAAATATCTTATTATGTATGGAGGAATTATGCACCCATTGTAGAATATAGAAGAGCGTTCGCCTTTATCCGTCGCAAATGATTAAGGTGGCCTAGGAGTAGGGTGTGTTACAGGTCTATTTAGGCACATCACACTTGACATTCAGATGAGTACAATTAGGGCTCATCAAACCCTAATTCATTCGTTACATGCCCTAGACAAGACATCAAATTGAATGCTTCCATCCATCAAAGTTTCCTAGCTTGAAACCCTACTGAATTGCGTCCATGGGACACCAGCGCAGCCTTGGTCAGGGGTAGCTGCATTGTAGAGCAGGTAGGCCCATTTAGGCCTGCACTACAGTGTACTTAGGCCCTTTTTGACCTGCGCTGGGCGAGAATGAGTGAAATTGGCTTTGGATCCTAGGAATATTCTCTGATTCTAGAGCATTCTAGAAGGATGACCAGCTCTTATCTCATCCTATGAGGTTGACTTTGGATAGGATATGCATCAATTATCCCTCTATCCTCTCATCCCTTGCTCCATGGAAACTAACTCCAATTTTGGAAAGCAATTCAATGCACAATTTACGACATAACCACCTGCATTTCCTTATAAATTGATCACTCATCATAGTGATCAGGGGGATCGAATTTGAAGATTGTAGAGAAATATTGTTGGTTTGAACTTTGAGTTCATTTCAAGTAATGTTATGTTGCCAGATTGATCTGCTTTGGTGTGATGACGGTTTGGACTGAAGCTGGATGAGTGACACAAGATCGAATTGCTTTGGGTGTAACTCTTCCTTCTACATAAATAAAGTTGTTTGTTCCTTTTCCCATATTCTTATTCATATCTATGATGCATATATGTCTCAATGTTATCAATTCCATTGATTTATAGTAGATAGATTGTGTACTTTGATCATTGTCGTCTTTTGTTTCTGTTGACAAGTACTAATTGAATAGATTCAGTTCGAGCAGGAGCGACAAGAGTAATTAAAAGGAGATCAAGGAAGCAAAATATCACAAGTAAGTTCCTTCATCTCATCTATCTATTATAGGAAAAGGTTAAACCACTTTATTTTTGTTGTTCTAAGTGTATCTACCCACTTACAGAAAATGTGTTTATCCGTAGATACAAATTCCATATAACAAATTGGTGACTCCATTGGGGAACGACTGCCATTCCTGGTAGTTTATCATCATCATATTACATCCTAGTAGACTTTACTTGTCTTCATTGGTCTCTTTTTAGTCATTTTGAAGTGTTTTTGGTCAAAAAGTGTGCTTGAATGTCTCTTGATTAGACTCTCTGGCACCATCGCAGTGTTGGTCTTGACACAGTGCGTTGTAGAGCAACCTTCGCTTACAGACAGTGCACTGTCTCCCACTTAGGGCTGCATTGATCCCTATCAAGCTAAAAAACCTACCTTTGGCTTGGTTTTTTCCAAACTTGCTTCTGATGTTGTTTTTTGAAATATCAATGTTCTTTATGGTTCTGAAATCAATTTTTATTTCTTCTCCTAGCCCTACTTTGGCCTTGATTATTTAGTGTTTCTTAAGTGATTTCTTTATCATTATCAATTCATTGTCAAAGTTATCTTAAAATCGATTAGTCTTTTCTGAAAAAGAAGTGTTGTAAAGTCTTCATTTCTTTGAAAAAGGAACTGTCGTAAAGTCTTCGTTTCTTGCGAAAAGTATTGATTGATTGTTTGTGCATTTTGTTTCCTTTTGTTCATCTAAAAATTAAAGGAAAGGAAAAGAAAAACATGCATTATTCATTTAAAAGTTTTTGTGTGCTTGTAGGAATAGTATAGGCAAAGTTTCATTAGATGTGCTCTCAGCTCTTTGTTCAAAGATTCTGATTTCTCTATCCCTTTTAGTTATGGTTTTCATTGTTCAAATCAAATGAAAAGAATGTTTCTCATGACAGCTGCATTGTAGGAGTTTCAGAAACATCACGCAGTGAACCTGAAAGGCAAACTTTTAAACAAGATCAACTAAAATTTATCTCAATTAACCTAATGGAGCATTGTAACGTAACGCATAACATTTAGAGATCTAGGCTAGAGACGTGTTCTGGTGTCGTTAAACATAGCATCTATTGCTAATTTTTTGTGATACATCCCGAGTGTGATACCTCATTCCACATGCGTAAGTATATCATAGCTCGTCCATGTACCTTCGGGTATATAGGGCGGTGTTATAGTACGAAAAGTATAAAGGAATGCTCTCATTGTGCGGTTTCGCATTAGACAACGCTAACATGGATTGTGCCTCCACATACTTTTAGTTATATATGGGAGCATTACATTAGGTTGTTATCTATCCTTAGATAACTGAGTGAGCCACCTTGTACACTATGATACACCGAACACAAAATTCGGGGAGATTGCCTGCACATATGTTAATCTTTGGTTTACTGAGGCAATATATTGTAGTTCACAGTTGCTTGGTAATCCTTTTGCCTAGATTACCCTATTTTTGTTTATTTCTTTTTGTAATAAAATCAATTAGTAATCGTAGAGAAACATTAACCTTTACCCCATCGTTCATGGAGGACAGCAAGTAAACCGCCTTTACCCCCTTAAGCCACACCTAGTCAGCAAAAGTGGTCTCACTTAACTAAGTTCAGTACATCAAAAACTTCTGGTTCTTCATCTGATTTACCAGAGTCACCTATCCAGTAAGTACTATGACCCCAAATACTCCTACAATTACTAGTTTATCTGCTACTGAAGTGGAACCTTTACAAGTACTTGAGGACACTAAAAGTGAACTTAGTGAAATGGTAACTGAAGTTGTCCAACAAGAAGTTGATCCTCAACCCACATTTGTTCAAAAAGAAATTACTTCTGAACTTGAATCTGTTCAATTGGAAGTTGGTCCCAAACCTATCATAGTTCAACCAGAAGTTACTTTTGAATCAGAAATTGTTTAAGAAACTCATCCTGAACCTATTGTTCTTTTACCAAAACACTTGGATATCGAAGTTGAAATCAGAAATTGTTCCCGTACCGGAAGACGATCGACTGGTTTATCCTTAGACATTTGTAACTGTTAAGACTTCCCCTTTACTACAGAGTCAAACACTAGAAATCTATTATGGACCTGACTGCCAATTCCTTCCACCTAGTTTGATTGCTATTGAAGAGAAATATGAAGAAGAAACACAAAGAACTCCAACTCGGTTTGGACCAAGGCTTTATCTTTATTCTTATTCTCCTAAATTTACTGCTCCTTTTGATCCTATTTACTTTCAAACTCCTGTAGATTCATTAGGACATTTATTGGGTCGTTTGACTATGGCTAAAACAACATCCCAGACTGTATCATCTGTTATAGATGTGACATCATATGCCTTCACTACTTCTTTGATGTTTACCACAACACCTGAGTCACATTTGTATGGTGTTCTTTCTGTCCCACCGGGTTACCAATCATTATCTGGAACTCACTCTGGTGTTGCTTCTAGTCCATGGTCTTCATCCATGTCATCCACGGGAATTTTACCTAGTTCTTCACTTACATATATTGAACAGTTTGATCCATCAAGTCAATATCAATCTGGTCCATCTGGTTACCATCCAATGTATCCACTTTACACTATATTACCTCCATATGGAGAACAATATGCCTAATCTTCTTATCCTCCATTTTTTGGGGGGTAATCATATGGTAGTATATTGTCATCTTTAGGTCTAACTTATTTTGGAATGATTGTTTGTTAATGGAAGCCTATAATGTTTGTTTAACCAAGGTTTGTGTATCCATCACAACCAATGCAATTTGTTTCATCCATACCTACTATGCCTGTCGTTACAACTTTACCACAATCACAAGCTTAGTTAATTGTATCTCAACCTTTGCAAGCTAGTCCTTCAACCTCTAAACCTCAAGTTTTAGGTCTACAGACTGTGTCTTCTCAGGCCACTTTACAACAACCGTTTGTGTTTGGAATCCAACAACCTCAGGCTAGTTTACCATTAACTAGGATGACTCAGACTTATATTGGTCTAATTATTCAAAACCTGGTCAAACTTATATTGGTGGGAAACAACCATTACATCAACAACCATGGTAGCCACAATATCAATGACAGTACCAAAATTATCCTGGACTTGGTCAACAAGCCTATGTTGGGTTTGGTCAACAAGCTTACGATGGGTTTGGACAATAGCAAATTTTTCATGGTGCTCAACAACCACATTATACTGGATATGCTCAACAAAGCTACCTCTATCAAGGTTACTAACAACAGATTCCTTATGCTGGTATGAAAAGGCCTATTTTCCAAGCAATTCCATCTTACCCTGATTACACTCAACCTGACCTAAACCGACAGTTGCCTTTTGTCGCAACACTTGAATTACCAGATTTAAATCGACTTACCAATGCTCCCATTATTTATGCATCTTGGTGGTTGGTGATTCCTCACAAATTGCCTTCTAATATTCCTAAGTTCAATGGAAAACCTGGAGAAGATCCGTCCAACCACGTTATGACTTTTCATTTATGGTGTTCATCCAACTCCCTAAATGATGATTTAGTTAGACTACATCTTTTCCAACGAACACTTACTGGTCCAGCTGCAAAGTGGTATATTTAATTACCACGAGCCTCATTTAACAACTTCACATCCTTAGCCACTATATTTCTAAGTCACTTCCAATTACCCATCATATATGAAACTGGAACGGAACTGTTGACCAACTATAAATAGACCACTGCTACTCACATTTATGATCATATTCATGAGTGGTGTCATCGTTGTCGTCGAATGGTCAAAACTTTTGTTCCTGATCAACTTTTTAGCTGACTGGTTTATCAAATACTTGTTGCCATATATCATCGAGGATGTGGTTAAAGGAAGAGTTGTTACTGAAGAGCAAGTAATTCCTCATGCCCAATACTTAGACTTGATTTATACCCAGTCTGGCACACTCTATGACAAGATTCCAAATGCACCTAGACCACCTTTTACTGTTCCACCACCTCCATATAGTAAGGACTCTCATGTCAATGACGGTGTGATAGGTTCTTCTAGCACACAAATAGAAAGTAGACTATATGGTCAAACACTTGCTATTTCCAATCAAACTTCTAGTGCATCTGAGAATACACTTGCTTCTGAAATAAATGTCATGTCATTTGACAAAGGTAAAAATGAAAAGCAACCTGGAAGAAAGAAAAAGGGGAAAACTAAAAAGAAACAAAATCCTCCCCCTCAAGAGAAATCATCTGATTCCTCTTCTCTGGCTAGGAAACCTCATTACCCATGTTTAGTTTGTAATGAGGAGCACTTTACGTGGGATTGTCCTCACCGCTCTAAAGTCTCAAAACTTCTTAAGACTTCTAGTGCATCCATTGTGTTGACAGACCCTTTACGAAACCCAAAGACCCATTTGGTTGCTATAGATCATGCTTCCACTTCA
Source organism: Pinus taeda (assembly GCA_000404065.3). Taxonomy (NCBI): domain Eukaryota; kingdom Viridiplantae; phylum Streptophyta; class Pinopsida; order Pinales; family Pinaceae; genus Pinus; species Pinus taeda. The sequence goes on along the minus strand of APFE030707091.1, from coordinate 308,736 downwards.
CCAGTGCTTATGCTATCTGCCTCTAAGCCTAAGACTAATGTTTTGGTGACTACATGAAGTAAATATTACGGTAATCCATCGTCATCATTGAATAACCAGGCTATAGATCAACCCAATGATTTGACTTCGACTTCATCTGATTACATTCCACCACCCATTGCACTAGAGTTAACAATAAAACCACCTAAGGGAGTTGTTCATAAATCTACATTCAACCCTGGAGCTCGAGCAGCATGAAATTATAACATAGTAGAAGATTTGGCTCAGTCACCTTCTGTTATGTCAATGCTTGAGGTGCTTCAAAATTGTCCCTCCCAAAAGCAGGCTTTATTGTCAGCAATTGGTGGAATTGATCCAATGGATTCCAATCTTGTGGTTTTTAACCATGTGGGTTATACACCATAATTACCAGCTCAGTTGGAATTCTTGATTCGAGTAAAAGCTTTGAATAAACTTGTTCACCGAGCCATAGTTGACGAGGGTGCATCTGCTTGTATCATGTCAATGAATTGCTGGAAAACACTTGGCTCATCGCCTTTGTCACGATCACCTACAATGTTAAAAGCTTTTGATGGTCGCACTTATACACCTTGTGGAATTTTAAGTAACCTGTAGATAGAACTAGAGGGGGGGAAATGTAATTGTTGAAGTTGAGGTCGTTGACGGACCCCTTGACTACAACATTTTACTAGGAAGACCGTGGGTTTACGCTATGGTTGTTGTGGTTTTGACATACTTTCGTATGATCGTTTTCCCTCATAAAGGTAGAATCACAGTAATTGATCAACTCGCCTTCTTCACCTCTAGTTCATAGGAAACTAGAAGCATTTTGTTAGTTCACAAACCCCCACTATCTCTTCAGAATGTTGGAGTTGGTCTCTTCAAAGATTCTTCCTTAATTGGTATCTTTTCACTACCGTCGCCATCACAAATGGCGGAAGTTACAAAAGTTGAGACCTATAACATGATATCTTCCACTTCATCTGACTCATGGAAGATTTCCAATAAGTCCAAAGTTGATATGCATAATGAAACCATGCCGCTAAGCCCCATTGAGCTTGCATAGCAATAAATATTTTTGGCTTGTGCGGCAAATCCAAATCCATCATCACCAACTGTATGGGTTGATCATTCGTTAGAATATGGTACTTCCTATGATCCTTTTTCACGTACATTTTCTACTAATGAAGGAATCATCCAACCAATGGTGATAGAAGATGAACCATGGGAAGATTATCATCATCAATCCCATCTTCCAGATCACATAGAAGATATTCTAAATAAATCAAATCGCCCCTCAATTGTTTAATTCCTTTTGAATTCTCTATTTATAGACACAGTCGATTTTGAACAAAACTTATCAAATATTGAAGAAACCATTTCTATCGACATTTCGACCAAACCTAGAATTGTAGAAAACATCCACGTTGGAAAATCTTGTTCTCCATCGAAACTTGAAAATTACTATGCTCTTTTTCGTGAATTCTGTGATATATTTGCTTGGTCATATGAGGAAATGCCAGGTATTGACTCTAGTATAGTTGAACATAAGATTAAAATGTATCCTGATGTCAAACTGGTACGATAGCACCTCCGTCCTATTCATTCGAAGAACGTTGATGCCATAAAAAGAAATTGAAAAACTTTTGCATGTTGGTTTCATATACCCCCTTCCACTTATCGATTGCGTTTCCAATCTTGTTTTTATCATGAAGAAACAAGGAACAATACGAGTGCGCATTGATTATAGGGATGTTAATAATGCTTGTCCAAAAGACAACTATCCCACTCCCTTTATCGACCAGATAACTGATGACTGTGTCAGATGTGAAATATTTTCATTTATGGATGGCTTTTTTGGCTATAATTAGATCAATATCCACCCAGAAGACCAATATAAAACTTCATTTATTTGTCCCTGGGGCACATTCACATATAGGAAACTCCCTTTTGGTTTGAAGAACGTTGGGGAAACTTTTCAGAGGGTAATGAATTATTCCTTCCATGATATCAAACACATTGTTCAACCCTATCTAGATGATTTACCTGCTCATTCATAGAAACAGGTTGATCACCCACAACATTTGAGAGCAATCTTTTTACAGTGTCAACACTACAAAATTTGACTCAATCCACATAAATGTGTGTTTTGTGTTGGTTCTAGTCGTTTGCTTGGTTGCTCAGTGTCTAAAGAAAGAATTCGACTCGACCCTTTGAAGGTTAAGGCAATTCTTGATTTGTCGCCACCTTCCAATTTACTTCAGTTACAGAGACTCCAAGGGAAGGCTAACTTTCTAAGGAGATTCATTCCCAAGTATGCCGAAATGGCTAAAGGATTTACTCGTCTTTTGAAAAAGGGAATTCCCTTCCATTGGGACCAGTTTGTGCAAGCTTCCTTTGATGCTCTCAAAGATACCCTGATCTAAGCATCATTAATGTATGCCCCTAATTATCAAAATGACTATTTCATGTATCTCGCCGCTACAAATACAACCATTGCTATGGTTTTAGTCCAAGAAGAAGATGGGATTGAACATCTAATCTATTATTTGAGTTGCAATCTCAATGATACAGAAGTTAAGTAATCTTACATTGAAAAGCTAGCTTTGGGTACTGTTCAATTGCTGGGGGGAAAATATTTGAAATGGATCATCATTTTCAGGAATTTAATTTGGAATTCATCAAATCCAAGTCAAACAAGTCTCTAGTTTTTGCTGAGCTTCTTTGTGACCTTCCCTCTACCGCCATCGACTCAACAATGAAGCCATCGATTCCAGATGAGTCTCTATTTCTAATTTTGTCATCTGACCCTTGGTATGGAGATATGCTGATCTATCTCCAAACCTAAACTTTCTGGCTCGGCACCTCTTGCTCGCAACAACGACGTATTCGATATCAAGCCAAAGATTACCTGATCATTGGCGACACCATTTATCATTATGGTATCGATAGGATTTTACGGAGGTGCCTCACACATGAGGAAGCCGAGAAAGTTATGAAAGATTGCCATTCTGGTGCTTGTGGTGGACATTTATTTGGTTATGTTACTGCATAGAAGATTCTTCGTGTTGGTTACTTCTGGCAAACCATATTTAACGATTGGATTATTGTTGTCAGAAGTTGTCATGCATGCTAGATTTTTTATTGTAAAACTCGATTACCACCTGCACCACTGCATCCTTTCATCCCTGTTGGACCATTTGCAAAATGGGGCATAGATTTTATGACATGTAACCCTCCCTCGGCCGAGGGGCATGGGTATATTATTGTCGACATGGATTATTTTACGAAATGGGCCGAGGCGATGCCTATGTTAAACAACAGTGATGAGATGGTTGTTGTTTTTTTCTTCAACCATGTGGTTGCACGGTTTGGTGTACCACAAACTATAGTTATAGATCATGGTTCACATTTTCGCAACCATATGATGACTGAATTAACTTCCAAGTTAGGACTTTCACATGATAGTTATACTCCTTATTATCTGCAAGCTAATGGACTAGTTGAAGCCATCAACAAAATCCTTAAGTGATTGCTTCAATGAATGATAGGAGTTCACAAACGAAACTAGCATTTGATCTTTTACTCAGCTTTGTGGGCTTACCAAACCTCGGTTAGAAATGCAACTAGATTCACACCTTTTCAGTTGATGTATGGTCTAGAAGCAATCTTGTCTGTACTATGTGAAATTTCATCATTAAAACGCGCAATTGACTTGTTACCTGACACTTCTGATGAGGAAGCACGTTTCTTAGAACGCATCCATCTAGATGAAACACATCGTGAAGCCACATTGGCCAATGAAGCACATAAGAAACGAATTAAGGCACAATATGACCACAATGTCAAGCCTCGCATTTTCTCACCCGGTCTTGCTTTATGATCAGGAACCCGAAAAATTAGGAGCAAGGAAATTTGAACCATTATGGATGGGCCCCTATATTTTGAAGCGTGTTTTGGCAGAAGGTGCTTATGAGTTAGTTGATTATGATGGAATTCCATTGTCGCAGCCCCGAAACAGGTTGTATCTTAAACGTTACTATGCTTGATTTTGCATAGTAAAAAACATTGTATATATGCTTTGATTGTGTCTGTGTGTCACAATAGGACGTTTAGATTTTTTCTGTGGTTATTAATCCGCTTTGCATTTGTTGTAGATGTCGGAATCTTTGGAACCATTTGTTGGTTATGTCGATGGTGCTAGTCATAGTACACAGAACCTATCTTCTTCAGTAGGGGCCATATTCGCTCCAAGTGGTGAGTTAGTGAGTTTTCAAGGGATTTGTATCAGTCATTCTACGAACAATATCGTTGAGTATAGTGCATTGATAGAACTCCTCTCTGATGCCATTTCTCTTGGCATTTGTCGAATCATCATTAGGCTGGACTCGCAACTTGTCGTATTGCAACTTACATTGCAACTTACAAATGTTTATACCGTCCAAAATCCAACTATTTATCGTATGTTCCTTAAAGTTCGTCTCTTGGAAAGACATTTAGATTACATTAATTATCAACACATTTCCAAGAACTTTAACACATTGAGTGATTCTTTAGCAAATTATGTGTTAAACAGACATTTACGACATATGTAAAAGTAATTTTTCAATTCACATCAATAGTTGAATAGGATTACACATAACCATATAAAAACAATGAAAGTAAAATAGATAGATGTTTAAAGTTTTTACAAAAAATTGTATCCAGGACATGTTGTTCATCTGACCTTAAAACTCAAAATGCATACAGTAAATTTATCCTAAGTAGATTTAATGATGCTCATGATAACAGGGCACTGTCTGAGCTGTCATGCGCAATAGCCTCATCCAACGGCTAGGTACACCAATAGTATGGCGTTGTAGCCTCATCACTAACTCCTCGATCCGGACATCCAGTATATCAAGGGTTAACCCCTCTATATGATCTTGAAACTCTACCAATGTCTCGGTCAAATCCAAATCCTGGAGAACTGCTCTTTCGACATTTCTCCGCGCTGGTTCACACGACTCCTGTTGATAACCCATTAGTCAAACACTGCCAACATCTGTATGCATGAAAACTTTTTTAGTTTAGTCTTGGAAACATCAAAAACAAGAAAACATGTAAAAACTTAAAAAATAAAAAAACACATGGTAAAAACAATTTACCTATAGCACCCCATTGATCACCCACTGGTAATCTCAAATCTGGATCTCCACAAAAATCCATCCCTGCATATGGATGCTCCTCAATGAAAATATGTTGTCGATGGAGCCAACTAAAGAATGCAGCAGGAAATGAGATTGATGACTGACCAGCATGTCGAGCCATCAACTCAACCCATCTCTGCATATGTGGATCTCTAGGACCAATTGAACTCAATGGCACATGTTGAGGTTGCATCAATGGAATTATCTCCAAATTAAAGGCAATCAAGATCAAACCATAGCTAAAAAATTATGTCTTACCGCTCTTTACTTTGGTCAGCTACTCTTTCATCAAAGAGAGAACTTCCTCACACTAGTTGAATATAGTTGGCTGAAGACACTCAAGCGCATACTCCATGTATGATATGTTCGCTAGATGAAGTGTCACACTACCCTCTAACTTTGTGATAGTGAAGAGGATTGTTCTCAAGGGAAAATCATGAACATCCCTAATGTTTATCTTCCCATCTTTGCTAGGATGTGTACCTAGCTGACATAATTGTTGAATGTAGTCCCTCATTGATTCAACCCCACGGGCAGAACATGAAAGAGATATGGGGGCACCACATCTCGATAATCCTGTAAGAAAGTAAACATCATCGATCAAGATAGGGAGCACTTTGCTCCTATGTGAAAAGCTTGTTCTGTTGGATCCCATGAATGAACTAAGAATTGTAATAGTTCTAATTATTGCCTCATCCCAGACAACCTGAAATATTTGAGTAACCCACGATCTCTGAGGGCCTCAATGGTACCAGGATCATTTAGGGAAACCATATCCTATTCTTCATGTTCTCTTTCACGCCAAGTAATATCCATTCTGATCTTATCAAAGTTTGAAATCAAACCATAGGCTTAGTTAGGATCCATTTCATGCAAAAAAATGAAGATATTTTGGGTAAAACAAAAGAAACAAATTTCTAAAATTGCGCGCAGTGTAGCCCTAGTCTTGAGACAGTGCGCTGCAGAGCAGGTACCCTTCTGCTTGACTACACTGCATTGAAGTTTTCGATGTATTAGATTGCACTGATCCCAGGGCAAGGTATATTTTCCCTAGGGACACCAAAACCCTAAAAAACTTGCCTGAAACTGAAAAAGAGTGACCTTAAATGAAAGAGAAAAGGTAGATCTCCTACCTGGTCTTGACAGCACAAAGAATGATCCACAGAATCTCCCGTAATTAGCTGTGTAAGTTTGAGGTAAAAACTGGTTCAGAGCACAAAAACTTAATGGTAAATATCAAATGGTAAAAATGACTTGGTAAATTCTTGTTTTATAGTTATTTCATTTTCATTAAATGAATAGATTATTGTTTTCACCTATTTTTACCAATGAAACAAGTATGTTTAATCCGTTTGGTGGTTCTTTGAGCAAGTTTACAGCTAACATAGTGAATTTGATGTGCACGATCATGAATTGTACTTTTGACCACAAACCATACTTTTATATCTTTTTCGAGCTCTGTTAAACATCAAAAAAGGAACCCCCCTGGAGTCCTCTAAAAGCTCTTTTTAGACTCTCGAAATATGAAAACATTGTCGAGCACTTGTCCTTTTCAGCTCGTAAACGGATTGGAAATGACATCTACTCAATATAATTTTAACCCTTTTCTGGACTGAGATAGATTACTTACAAAAAAGGAATACGTTGATCAAACATGGTCAATAGGTTCTCTCTTGTATTATTTTATGCTTTTTTTGACTTGAGTGACAAATTTACAAAAAATAACTTATGGAATTTTCTTTTTTTCCCTTTTCAAACTCTCTAAACATGAAAAGGACTAAGTTTCCATTGTCGTTAAACTCGTTAAAACATCAAATAGCGACAAACTTGTCCATCATGAGAAGACCGAGTTTCACCTTCGCTAGGCTCGTTAAAACATCACATAACGATGAACTCACCCGAAGGGTGGAATTATACTACAAGTATATGTTATCCTCCTCAAACTTGTTAAAAAATAAAGAGGTACTCATCAGCAATGACTGGGGAAAATGGGAAAAGGGATAAATCACTTTATGGTAGCAAGTCACTCTTGAACATGACACTTTCACTTCATCTTTGTGACTATTTGGGTTGGGTTATCTGCTTGATGGTTATCATACCTATGGTCTATCATACCATCCATCACTTTGGTTTTGGGTCAATGTTGCCAATTCATTCAGTGTCGCTGACATGTTCAAGAGAAGTCACTCAGTAAACTTCATCCTTTGCAATACTCATAAACCTTCATTTTCATGACCGCCATTCCTAAACATTGTGTCAACAGTTACATTCTATCTTCAAAATAATTACACTGATTTTGTTTCGTTGATGGGGGATACATCAAGGCCCTCCTACAATGAATCACTTCTTGTCGACATCAGAACATTATCCAAGAAGTTGACTTAGAAACACCCTTCTAGTACCTTGAGGATTGCATACATCAATGGCAAGTTTCTTGCTTCTGGCAACAGGTTGACATCACTACCCTTCGAATGAAAGACTTTGTATGGTGTTCAACATCAAAACATCTATTCTCACCATGCAGAATGTATTATAGTACCTTGAGAATCATTATCATTATCAGTGATCTCTCTCGCATATGTTAACAACTTACATCATTAGTTGGTAATCAGACGGTTCCTTCCCATGTTCGACCTCAGATCACATTTTCACATGGTTAGCCTCGTACTTGAGTGAACAATCGGATGATATAGAAGACCCCGAATCTAGTTTCATCCATTTGGGCTACGATTTTAGGAGAGTACTAAATCATTTGTACAATGGCATTACACAGTTGGTCATCTTATCAAACGTCTATATATGTAGATGACTATCTGATTTATGTACATGTAATGAAATGTTTATATGTTGAGCATGGGTATGCCTTCCCTCAATAATTCATGAAAAATTCAAAAATATCATGATATTATGTATTGTAATCGATGCAGGTCAGCGTTCGCTTCAGATCCTCATCACATCATAAAGCATATCACTCGACATTATCATTTTCAACTTCATGCTTTAAGGGGAAAATTTTATAGGTCTAGTTGGGCACATCACTCCTGACATTCAGATCAGTAAAATTAGGGCTCATCAAAACCAACTTCAATTGTTACATGCCCTAGACAGGTCATCAAATTGAATGCTTCCATCCATCAAAGTTTCCTAGCTTGAAACCCTGCTGAAATGCCTTCTTGGCACACCAGTGCAGCCTTGGTTAGGGGTAACTGCGCTGCAGAGTAGATAGGCCCATTCAAGCCTGCACTGCAATGCACTTCGACCCTCTTTGACCTGCACTGGGTGAGAATGAGCAAAATTGGCATTGGATTTTGGGAATATTCTATGGTTCTAGAGCATTCTAGAAGGATGGCCAACTCTTATCTCATCCTATGAGGTCGACTTTGGATAGGCTATGGATAAATTACCCCACTATCCTCTCATCCCTTGCTCCATGGAAACTAACTCCAATTTTGGAAATCGATTCAATGCACAATTTATGACATAACCACTTGCATTTCCCTATAAATTGACCACTCATCATAGTGATCAGGGGGCTAGAATTTGAAGATTGTAGAGAAATACTGTTGATTTGAGATTTGAGTTCATTTCAAGTAATGTTATGCTGTTGGATTGATGTGCTTTTGGTGTGATGAGGGTTTGGACTGAAGCTGGATGAGTGACATGAGATTGAACTGCTTTCGGTGTAACTCTTCCTTCTACATCAATAAAGTTGTTTGTTCCTTTTCCCATATTCTTGTTCATATCTATGATGCATATATGTCTCAATGTTGTCAATTCCATTGATTGCATATAAGTGTAGGTTTTAACCCCGTACGGAAATTACCTGCATACGAATTCTAAATCATAGGAAAAATAAAAATGTGAGAGCATAACACATAAAACACTTATACACAGAAATTTCCCACTGGATCCCAAAACTGAGACTACCAGCTTGATTTTTCATTATATTCCTTTCAATGTTACAATACATATTTATACATGCCGAAGCATCCAATACCATGGACCAAAAACCATTGCGTCCTAAAAACATGTGCAAAAATCATGCACAAAACCATAGGTGGGTCTGCCCAACCTAAAATAGGGTCCAAAACCAAAATTTTCCGGGGCACTGCCCAGGACCCCATAAAGTGGGGTTACAGGTACCCTTCAAACCCCTTGTTAACTATGTGGAAAGAATATAACACAACCCAACAATCTCCCACTTGTTGTTTTCTTTCCACAGGGGGCCACAGGAGAGCTTAGTCATTTTTCCAGCCCTGAAACACCCATTGTTTCTCTACACCAAGAGAACTTCTTAGAGCTAATAGATTTTGTCAATGCATCTGCAGTATTATTCAAAGTGTCCACCTTTACCAGCAACACCTTTTTTTCTTCTATCATATCCCTCACAAAGTGATACGGAACATCAATGTGCTTTGTCTGCGAATGATAAGCAGGGTTGTTTGCCAAGAAAATTGCACTTTGGCTGTCACAGTCTATCCTTATAGCTCCCTATACTAACCCCATACTTGAACAAAATCTCTGCAACCAAACTGCTTCCTTTCTTGCATGAGTGGCTGCCATGTATTCTGCCTCTGTAGTTGATAGTGCCAATACAGATTGTTTCTTACTCATCCAACTGACTGCACCTCCAAATAGGTTAAACACATACCCACTTGTAGATCTTCTCTGATCCAGATCTCCAGCCCAGTTTGCATCAAAAAAGCCACGAATATCCAACACTTTGTCCAATCCTGGTCTTCCTTGGTAGCACAAACCATAATCACTAGTGCCACGCAAATATCTGAAAACCCGCTTCATTGTTGTCCAGTGCTCCTTCCCTGGTTTTGACATAAACTTGCTCAATACTCCCACTGCATGTGGAATGTCTGGTCTAGTACAGACCATTACAACATCAAGCTACCGACTTCACTTGCATATGGAACACGAGACATGTCCTCTTCCTCTTTTTATGTCTTGGGACACTGTTCAATAGATAACCTCACACCTACAGGAATAGGAACCTTCACCGGTTTACTATCTTGCATATTAAACTTCTGCAGTACTGTCTTGACATACTTCCTCTAGTTTAACCAGGCCTTCCTCTTTTCCCGATCTCTTTTAATTTCCATTCCCAAAATATAGTTTGCAGCACCAAGATATTTCATGTCGAATTTGGAGGACAATTGGGTCTTCAAATCCTGGATAATTTCTTTGTC
>APFE030707091.1:198150-290987 GCA_000404065.3 Pinus taeda | reverse complement strand
ACAGGAAAAAAAATGCGAGAGCATAACATATAAAACACATATACACAGAGATTTCCCACTGGATCCCAAAACCGGGACTACCAGCTTGATTTTTCATTATGTTCCTTTCAATGTTACAATACATATTTATACATGCCGAAGCATCCAATACCATGGACTGAAAACCATCGTGTCCAAAACCATGGACCGAAAACCATCGCGTCTAAAAAACATGTGCAAAAATCATGCACAAAACCATAGGTGGGTCTGCCCAACCTAACATAGGGTCCAAAACCAAAATTTTTCGGGGCGCTGCCCTGAACCCCATAAAGTGGGGTTACGGGTACCCTTCAAACCCCCTGTTAACTATGTGGAAAGAATATAACACAACCCAACAATAAGAGACTGCAAGCAGGCCACTTTTTTGACTGGTCCAACTTTGTATATCGGGGGAGGTATCCCAGCTAAAAGAGGTATGGCAAGGTCGGGTGGAGAGATTTTGTTATGCCAAGTTTTTATGCAGCATTATCTGTGAGAGGGTCATGATGCTCCGACCTTCTATAGTGGTGCCACCAGGTCTTGCTAGGGACCCGCAAATGCGATAGTGGACACTAGTGGTGCCACAGGCTAGTGGCTATGTTGCGCGTCGTTATTGGAACAACTAGGTGGAGGGTTGGTTCACATCCAACCCTCCGATGATTTTTTAGTACCCAAATCGCAAAGTGGACTTCACGGGCGATCCAGATATGGTCTTGATGACACTTGGGGGCTAGCATGTATGTGATTTGTGATTTTTGCACGTCTGTGCTTCTTTACATGTATATTTATGATGAATATTTTTGTAGGACGTTGATACCATGTATGTTTTCTTGCATATGTGGGGCCTCATTGATGACCATTGACCTACAAAGTAGGAAATTATTTGTGACGCATGAGTGTGGCCGAGACACATACTTACCGCAATAATGGAGGGATGTTGGAGAGTGGGCAAGACCTGAGAGGCTAGTGCAGTGCCACAAAATCAAGATTGGTGGTCCCTCTGGAGAGGGGACCAACTCCTCCACTTCTAAAGAGATGATGAGAGTGCGGGAGCGTGTTGAGGCATCTTAGGCATGATCAACAAATTTAGAGGTGCAACTAAGGGATTACGTGGACGCCTGAGATCAAGAAGACACCTTGAAAAGGTGGATGCCTGAGGAGGGGTGGGATGGACTGGGAGAGATGGTGGTGGAGATGATGATGACATGTGACAAGGCACAACGACTAACTCTTCAACACCTCACGATGGCAACGGCTATGACACGCCCCATTGTGGCTCCAGATGAGGCAGTAGGTCCTTAGGTGGGAGGTGCAGGGGCACAATCCTAGATAGATTTTTTATGTATGTACCAGGGCAAGCACCCATTATGAGGATTCTACCCTTTTTAATGATCTATTTTTTCTTGGCCTTGAGCCATCATATTTATATATATTTTGTGTACTCATACACACACACACACACAAATATATATATATGAGATGAGATATTTTGTGGCTATGATGATGTGTCTTGATGATATGCTTCTATACATGTGATTTATTTATGCATTTATGTGATGGATATTCTATTGATGCTTCATCTTTCATGATGGAAATATATATGTGATACATGCCATTCTAAGATTTGATTACAGATGCGGTAAGCTATATGGTTTTGATTTCTTGGTATATGTGTAAATGTGATATGATCAAAACTTCGGGCTAACCTTTGTGCATGCAGATATTTTTGAAAGAGGCATGGATCACAAACCTTGAAGGTTATATTCAACTGTTGATCCGAATTGGATCCATGAAAATTATTAGAGCTGATTGTTTCAAATCATGACAAACTTCAAAAACTTGTGAACAATGAGCTATCGCGAAAGACCTCTAGATAGTGGTAGTTTGTAACCAGCATGGAACAATGAGGACCTTGGTCAAAGCATGCTAACTGAGACCCATGGAGACCGCGTAGTGGCACAAACTAGCAATTGAGAAATCCAAATCAGGAAATGGAGGTTGTTTCTAATGTGCGATTAGCGCATCGCGCATCTCTGGGAAAAACCCCTCGAGAAGGAAAAGCCCCGAGCGCTCGGTCACAAGGGAAAATGGAAAACCATGGGAAAAGCACTAAAATGACAGGCAGGTCCGGCACTCCAAAACCGGTGGAATATCGGAAGTGTTTCGGGCGGTAAGTGGGTTTGGCCGACGACTCAGTGATTCCATACATTGGATGACGCATGTCCGGCGGATGAGAGAGAAAATTGCTCTCATCACGGGCTAACGTTTGAGCAAGTCAACCGTGCGATAAGAGCAATGACCATAGGATCTAGAGGCCCTAGATCTAGCGACAGAGATTGCACCTAATGGGAGACCGGATTTGGCAGAAGAAATAAGCTACGACACATAAAGCTTTGAAGTCTGATTTGATCGCTGACTTGGTGGATGAATCATTTCACAAGATAACCGAAATATTGGTCGTTCGAGGAAGAGTTGGTGATCAGTTCATAAGAGGACAAGTGACCACCTCCCTATGGAACGTTACACAGTGGCGATGACACAGAGGTAGGGAATTCCAAGCAGGTAGAGGTAGGCGATCCGAAGGGCTAGAAGAGGAAGCGAACAGTCAAGGGACGTATCAGCTTTAAGCCATGAATAGATAGAGAACAAATACAAAAGGAGAGAACGAGACAAAGGAGACAGAATTGAGAGTGAAGAAAGAAGTAGAGAACAGAGAGTCGAGCTGACCTACAGAGCTAAGGCAGCATCGAGCAGATAGAACCATGAAGGCTTGAGAGGTTCAAGAAATCCCTGAGAGGATATCTGTCGGGAACTGAGTACCAAATTGGACTCATCCCATTAAGACCAGTTAAGGTCAAGACTTGGTAAGGGGGAGTCTGTGCACTCTAGTGGCTTGGGGAATCCAAGAACCACCCCATTAAGCATCTGTTTTAGGAGACTCAAATTCAACTCCTCATTGTAAGAACTCTGCTTATAGACACAATAAAAAAGGCCACCACTGAAAGCTGGACCAGAGACATAGCCCAGGAGAACTGGGTGAACTCCTTATTAAATTGTTGTGTTTTGCATTTTGCTTGTTGTGTTTCTCTTACTGTTTTCCAGTGTCTCTGTGTATTTTGCAATCTTATCGATCTGTTGACTAAGATAACATAGACACACACCAGCACATGAGTTTGTAATACCTTCATTAATTAATTAATTGAGATCACTCTCAAGTGATTTTCAGATCAAGTGGTATTAGAGCTCTAGGGTGTTGAGGTTAGACAAGCTTGTGCTAGATTTAGCTATTGAATGCTAACTAGATCAAAGCTCAAATTAGGAGAATGAGAGTTGGTCGAAACTAATCCTAAAATTTGGAGAGTCTATCCTCAGAAGACAATGTCGGAGGAAGGTTCTGTGGGGCCAGACCCTCAATTCATAGATAGTTTCCTAGCCATAAGGTCCATGGTAGAGGAAATGTATAAGGACTTTAGAAAACACAAGGATGAAGATTCATCAGGCTCCAAACAACATAAAGGAGAAGAAGAGTCTTTCCTTCATGGCCACTCAAAAGGCAAGGGGAAAGAAGAAAGATTTCTCACACCTCCTAATAGCCCTGAACATAGAAAGAAGACATCTTTGATTAAACTAGATGTTAAATTTGATTTACCAATATATGATGGTGAGTTGAATGCAGAAAAGTTGGACAATTGGATTAGACAAATTGATGTTTATTGCAGAGTGCAAAGTATTGATTCAGACAAGAGCAAGATTCAGTTGGCCAGCCTACGCCTTGGAGGCACTGCCTTAGTTTGGTGGGAAGGCAGGACCCAAGTTGACATGAAGAGACATGGTAAGACTATTTATGTCTAGAGTGAATTTGTTTTTGCAATCAAAAAGCAATTATATCCACTAGCCTACATGCAACAAGCCATGATGAGCTGGAAAACTCTTCCACAATTGAAAGAGCAAAGTGTACAAGGTTACACCCAAGAATTTAGGAAGAGAGCATTGATTCTAGGGATCTCATTAGACTCACCTGAGACTCTGTTGAAGTATATTGGTGGTCTACACAGCTACATGAGGCACACTATCCTCATGTTCAATCCCACTAGTATAGATGAGGTATCTGTTCAAGCTACGCATCTATAAGCTAGAGGAAAGAATGGAAATCTAGAAGTTGGTGGATCACCCCAACCCACTGCAAGTAAGAATAAGGAGAAAAGAAAACAGGAATGGAAATTAGGGAAGGCCAACACTGCACAGAAAAGCAAGGCTTCATGCACTCACTGTAAGAAGGATGGGCATGATGAAGAGCATTGTTGGATTCTGCATCCGGAATTGAGACCTAAGAAGTTCGAGGGCAAGAAGAAGAAGACTGCTGCAGCTATTCAGAAATATTTGGGGTTGGACTCAGGAGATGAAACAACCATTGTAGCCATAGGTATAAAAGGTTGTCTGCTTTAGAGAATGCATAAATCAAGAAGCAGGTGTAGGAGTTGCTTGAGAAGGGGTTCATCAGACCTAGCACATCACCATGTGGGTCACCAATCATTTTGGTGAGAAAGAAAGATGGCTCGTGGAGAATGTGCATTGATTACTGAGCACTGAATAAGATAACAATCAGAAATCATTATCCCCTTCCTCACATAGATGATCTGTTAGATCAATTGAAAGAAGCTATTTATTTTTCCAAGTTAGACTTGCATAGTGGATATCATTAGGTCAAAGTTGCAGAACAAGATGCATGGAAGACTGCTTTCAAGACAAAGCAGGGATTGTATGAGTGGCTGGTTATGCCTTTTGGCTTAACTAATGCTCCTGCTACTTTCATGAGAATAATGAATGATGTACTCAGACCTTTTCTTGATGATTTGTTTATTGTGTATTTGCATGACATTCTGGTATTTAGCAAAACATGGGAAGAACATTTAAAGCATGTTAAGCAGACACTAGATGTTTTGAAAAGAGAAAAAATTTATGTTAAACTCTCAAAATGTGAATTTGGCAAAACATCTCTGAATTATTTGGGACATATAGTAGGGAGTGGTGAATTGAAGATAGATCCCTCTAAGGTGGCAGTCATTGTAAATTGGCCTAAACCCAAATCTGCTACAGAAGTTAGGAGCTTCTTAGGAGTAGCATAATATTGGAGAAAGTTCATTTCTAACTTTTCCTTAATTGCAGCTCCCTTACATGCTTTAACAGGATTGAACAAGGTGTTTCAGTGGGGAGGCAAACAACAAAAAGCCTTCGACACCTTGAAAGAAAAGATTAGTACAGCACTAGTAATAGCACTGCCTGATCTTCAAAGACCATTTGAGATCCAAACAGATGCCAGTGACTATGCCATGGGAGCAGTGTTGACACAGCACGGTAAACCCATATGTTATCATTCTGAGACATTTAATTCTGCAGTAGTTAACTATCCTACATATGATAAAGAATTGCATGCATTAGTACAGAGTGTGAAAAAGTGGAAAGATTACTTATTGGGCAGAGAGACAGTAATACATACTGATCATCAACCACTTCAATATCTACACTCCCAAACTAGGTTGCAGTAATCAATACATTATAGATGGATGGGTTTTCTACAACAGTTTCATTTGGTCATCAGATATAAGAAGGAGATACACAATAAAGTTGCAGATATGTTATCTAGACCCATCATAAATGCATCTACTATACTTAAGCATAATTCTGTGTTACATGAGAGTTACAATGAACAATATGCTCAAGATATAGACTTTAAGGATGTATATGCAACTTTAAGTCAAGGAAAACGAATAGAAGAATTGGATTATCATGTAAAGGACCGACTCCTATATCATTGTGGGAAGTTATGCATTTCACAAACTGAAAGAGTAAAGATAATTCAAGAAGCACACACTTCTCTAATATCATGTCACTTTGGGGTAAGTAAAATAGTTCAATAGCTGCAAAGATTTTGTTAGTAGCCAAAAATGAATGAGACAGTTTCTAGATATGTAAGAGGGTGTACTATGTGTGCTAAAAGCAAGCCCAACAATAGAAAACTAGGCTTGTACACTCCATTACCAGTTCCTTCTCATCTTTGGGAAAGTGTTTCTATGGATTTTGTTGGAGGACTACCCAAATCTAGAAAAGGTCATGATTATATGTATGTTGTTGTGGATAGGTTCAGCAAAATGTGTATTTTGATACCTTGTAATAAATATATTACAGCTGAACAAACTACAAAATTGTTCTTTCAACACGTATGGGTTCATTTTGGATTACCCACTTCCATTGTATCTGATCGAGACACCCGATTTGTGGGGAAGTTTTGGTCAAATCTGTGGGAACTGATGGACACCAAACTAAAGAAAAGCACAACTTTCCATCCACAAACCAATGGCCAGATAGAAATAGTCAACAGGACAGTGATCCAGTTGCTCAGGGGATATTGCAGCAAGCATCCTAAGCTCTGGGATGAACATTTGTGTTATGTGCATCATGCTTACAATCGAGCAAAACATTCTTCTACATAGAGATCTCCTTTTGAGACTTGTTTTCGTTTCATACCAAGGTCTCCTTTGGATTTTGTCTTTGGTAAGGACACAACAATTGAGGGACACAACGATGTGGACAAGGCAACTAGGTTCATTGAACAAATCCAAGAGATTCACCAGGTAGTACATGAACAGTTGGAAAAGAGGCAGGCCAAATACAAGGCAAGGCATGACAAGCATCAAATGGAGCATAGTTTCCAAGTTGGTGATCAATTCTGGCTGTATATCAGCAAGGACAGGATGCAGGGTGAAGGTAAAAAGCTAAAGCCTATCAGGTATGGACATTTCAGGATACTTAAGAAAATTGGTGAGAATGCTTTTCACCTTGATCTACCAGCTAACATGCACATCTACTCAGTCGTAAATGCTGATAGCTTGAGACTATTTGAACCTTCGTTAATTGAAGGTCCTAAAGAAGAGAGTCAATTGCCTTCTATTGATGACTTGCTACCTGAATATCTTAATGAATTGCAGGAAGACACAGTTCTGGACAGGAAAGTGAGAATGACACGCAGGGGAGATGTTGAGTACCTCAGAGTTGGGCTCAAGGGTTCAAATCCAAGCATTGCAAAGTGGATAGAGATTGGACAAGTGAGACAATTGTACCCTCACTTAGTCGATGCTTGAAAACTAACTTTTGGTGGTCCAAAAGCTTTTTTAGTGCGAAGGTCGTGATCCGAATTGGATCCATGAAAATTATCAGAGTTTTATGACTGTTTCAAATCATGGTAGACTTCCAAAACTTGTGAACAATGAGCTATCAGGAAAAACCTCTGGACAGTGTTAGTTTGTAACCAACACGAAACAATGAGTCAAAGCACGCTGACCGAGGCCCATGGAGACCGTGTAGTGGCAAAAACTAGCAATTGGGAAATCCAGATCAGGAAACAGAGGTTGCTTCTGATGTGTAATTAGCGCTGGGCAAAACCACTCGAGAAGGAAAAGCCCCGGGTGCTCGGTCACAAGGGAAACTGGAAAACCATGAGAAAAGCACTAAAATGATAGGCGGGTCCCACGCTCCAAAACCAGCAGAATATCAGAGGCATTTCGGGCGGTAAGCGGGTTTAGCCGACGACCTAGTGATTCCATACATTGGATGATGCGTGTCCGGCGAATGAGAGAGAAAACCGCTCTCATCACAGGCTAACATTCGAGCAAGTCAACCGTGCGATAAGAGCGATGACCATAGGATCTAGAGGCCCTAGATCTAATGGCGGAGATCGCACCCGATGGGAGACTGGATCTAGCGGAAGAAATAAGCTATGATGCATAAAGGTTTGAAGTCTGATTTGACTGCTGAACTGGTGGATGAATCATTTCACAAGATAACCGAAATAATGGTCGTTCGAGGAAGAGCTGGTGATCAGTTTGTGAGGGGACAAGTGGCCACCTCCCTGTGGAACATTACATAGTGGCGATGATGTAGAGGCAGGGAATTCCAAGTAGATAGAGGCAGGCGATCTGAAGGGCCGGAAGAGGAAGCAAACAGTCAAAGGACGTATTGGATTAAGCCACAAATAGACAGAGAAAAGAGACAGAAGGAGAGAAGGAGACAGAGGAGACAGAACAAAGAGTGAAGCATGAAGCAGAGAACATAGAGTTGAGCTGACCTGCAGAGCTAAGGTAGCATCGAGCAGACAGAACCAAGAAGGCTTGAGAGGTTCAAGCAATCCCTAAGAGGATATCTATCGGGAACTTAGTACCAAATTGGACTCATCCCATTAAGACCAGTTGAGGTCGAGACTTGGTAAGGGGGAGTCTGTGCACTCTAGTGGCTTGGGGAATCCAAGAAACCCCTACTAAGCATCATCTGTTTCAGGAGACTCAAATTGAGTTCCTCATTGTAAAAACTCTGCTTACAGACATAATAAGAAAGACCACCACTGAAAGCTGGACCGGAGACGTAGCCCAAGAAAATTGGGTGAACTCCTTATTAAAATGTTTTGTTTTGCATTTTCCTTGTTGTCTTTCTCTTACTGTTTTCCAGTGTTTGTGTATTTTGCAATCTTATCGATCTGTTGCCTAAGATAACATAGACACACACCAGCACATGAGTATGTAATACCTTCATTAATTAATTAACTGAGATCACTCACAAGTGATTTTCAGATCAATTGTGATACAACAAGTTGGAATCAACGAATACATGCAGGTGACTAATAACTAAATGGGAGGCATCAACCAAGGGACCTATGACGACATCTTACTCAACAATATTGTTGGTTGCCAACCCTATACATAGTCCAATGGTGAGACATGGTGTGTGGTTAGGAGAGTATATGGCCCAGGCTGCTATAGCAAGGTTTTACGACCATCGAGAAGCATCATCAACAAACCTGCGGTGATAGGATGGAAAATGATCCATCTATGACACATGATGAAAGAAAGGTTTCAGAGTGAATCCATGATGAATTGGTCATCATAAAAATAAGTCATGGTACACAAATTTTCATAGTAGGGCTAATTGCAATGTTACGGATGAAACCTTTTAAGATAGATACCATTCACAGGATCTTTGAGGCAAATCTGATTGGGCTCTACTAAAATGTATTCCCCCTTGAGGAGGAAATGTTTGATAATGTAAGGGCCCTTCCATAATGTCTCAAATTTCCTTGGTCCCAATGCTTCTTTTGAAACATCGTAATGAAGGACTAATTTCCCATCAGTCAAGGATTGGGGGGTGACATTGCAGTCAAACGTGGATTTCGTCCTCTTTTTGTGTGCTTCATTATGATGGAGAGATTCTTGTCGACTTTTGTCAACGTGTTCTAGTTGGACCAACCTTTTTACTAAAGGTGAAGTGTCAGTGAGAAGTCTGATGGTTGAGTGTGAGGTAGGGATATCACACTTAATTTGGAGGAGTTCTTCGACCCCAAAGACTAATTGGAAGGGAACGAAACCTGTAGATACTTTGACCATAGTTCAGTACACCCATAGGGCTGAAAACACCATGTGATGCCAGTTTGTTTTGATGTTATTCACCATACGCTGCAACATCGTTTTGAGGACTTTGTTGATAGCTTCTACTTGACCATTGGACTAAGGGTAGTATGACGAAGCGAACACATGAGAGAAACCAAGATGTTGGGATAAGTCATGAAATATTTTGTTCTTGAAATGTTTGTTGTGATTAGATACCAACTATTTGGGAGCATCGAACCTTGTTATGACATGTTAAAGAAAAACAATGCAGCAGTTTCTGTGGTGTTATTGTATGTGGGCATGGCCTCTTCCCATTTGCAAAAATAGTCTATGACAACCACAATGTACTTGTGGTTGTTATATGATTGGGGGTTGTAGGTCATGAAGTATATGCCCCATTTTCAGAAGGGGTTGACGACGATGACTGGGTGTAGGGGAGCTGGCGAGGCTCACACCTTATGAGCGTATCTTTGGCACTGCTCACATCTCTTGACTGCTTGAATATAATCATGGAAAAGGGTGGGCTAGAAACAACCAACACATAGGAATTTTTGAGTGGTGGCCATCCCTGTGAGGTGGCCACCACAAGCCCCAATGTGGCAATCATTTAAGACTTTCTTGACTTGTTTGTAAGGCATCGTTGAATTATGGTGTTGACACCTTGTCGATAGAGGAAATCCCCCAAAAGGAGATAATGGCGGGCCCAGTGGCGTATTAGACTCCAATCATCACGAGTAAGTTGAGATTTAAACTTCTAAGTTCTTAAAAGGAGGAGGATGTCATCATACCAGGTGTCATCCGTTGATACTAAGAACAAATGTTCATTGGGGAATGCATCATTACCGAGGGATCCTTGGGCCTCAGTTGGGAGATTAGTGATGAACTCGACGAAGATAAGGGCCTTCTTACTCTTAGGGGAGCCAAAAATGAAGATCGATTTCCTACATAATAAGGACCCATTGAGCGTATTTGTGGTTCATCATACGACGAGTGAGCAAGTATCACATAGGGTTGATATTTTCTATTATGGTGGTTCTTCGTAAGATTATGCTATGTCGAAGCTTTTGTACTGAGTGGACGAGGGCTAAGGTTGTTTTTTCAACTAGCTCATACTTCAATGCAGGCCTAGAGAGGTTCTTACTAACATACTAAATTACGTGCTCTTTATTTTCAGGTCCTTCTTAGACTAGCACCCCATCGATGGATAACAGGGAAAATTTTAAGGATGGAAATTTATGTTAAAGTTTAGAAGCATTAGTGAATCTTACTAGTCCCTAGTGTGCGAATTGAAATATGTCAAGGGATATTTTTTGTAAACATACTTAGATCTATTATAATTTTATAATATTCTATATAAAATTTGGCGATTTTTAGGTAAAATAATTTTATACTATAAAATCTGGGCGAATAACTTTTACAAAAAATTGGAAATTGGTGAATCTTTTTTTTTTAAGCATGGAAAATTAGCCCTCCTATGAATATTAGCCCCTAAAATTTTCCCTGGTGGATATTTCATATGCTGAGAGGTAAAGGGTATAGTCCTTGTTATGGTTAGGAGGGCTAATCAAAGGTTCCTGAGACAATGCATCTTTTAGGGATTCAAATGAGTCTTGTGCCTCCTGGTCCTAATGGGAAGGGACATCTTACTGAAGCAGGCACAAGAAGCCTTGTGCACAAGTGGCATAGTCAGGAACAAAGTGGCGTAAGAAGTTAGCCTTACCTTGCAAGATTTGGAGACGCTTTAAAGTTTTTGGAGGTGAAATTTCCTTAATGATTTGGACTTTGAGAGGGTTGACCCTAATACCTTGCTGGGAAAAAATGAATCCTAGTAATTGTCCCGCATTAACACAAAAGACACACTTGAGAGGGTTCAAGTGTAGGTTATATTGTCAATATCGTTGAAATACCATGTGCGGGTCCTCCAAATGGTCATCGTGCTTTTTGGATCATACAGTAAGGTGGTCCAAATAGGCGAGAATGAGATGAGCCAGATCATGGAAGATATAATTCATGGCTTGCTGGAAGGTGGCCCTAACATTTTTAAGGCCAAAGGGAAACATTCGATAGGAAAAGGTGCCCCATGGGGTTGTCAAGGCCATTTTATACTAATCAATGTGGCAAATCTGAATCTGATTATACTGAGAGAACCCATCCATGAGGATAGGGCCTCATGTCCTACACAAGCATTAGTAACTTGATCAATGAAAGACATAGGGTAATTGCACTTAAGACATGCTTTTTTCAGATCTCGAAAATTAGTACAAACTTGTATAGCGCCCTATTTTTTCATGATAGGTACAAGGTTAGAAACCCAAGACGTGTAAGCAATAGGATGGATGAAACCAACTTTGTGGAGTTTCTCAATTTCCTACTTGATTGCTTTTTCCTTAGAGGGGTGTAATTGACGTTGTTTCTGCCTAACAAGATGGGCGTTAGGCCAAGTGTCAATATGATGTTCCACAATCATGGGACTGATGCCTGGAATTCCAGAGTAAGCCCATACAAAGATATCCCTATATTCTTGGAATAGGGCAGTCTATGAGGCCACCTCATTCTAGGAGCAAGCTACCCCCAACGAGATCTCTTCAACTATGCCAGTTTTATTTGAAATGTTGACCTTAATGGTAGGGGAAATATTTTCCATGTTCCCTTCCTCAAATGCATCTGGGGCCGGGATGGGATTCTTAAACCAATCTACCTGTCCTAGAGGCAGGAAATATTTTGATTCTACGATGGAAATATCAAGGCTATTCATGGACATTCATGAGGCTATTCATGGACATTCATGTTCTGTCATGGCTTCTAGAATATCTTGATATTAATCAAAAATATTATATAGCGTTGAATTAGGTTGTGCCGGTCCTTGAGGTTGGGGGTTCAAACCTAGCTGTGTTATTCGACAAGGAAAAATAGGATTCAGTGGTTGAAGTAGATCTAGTATTTTGCTTTAGTATATTGCATTATCAGGTGATCTATACGGTGAAATTTCTACATGGTATCAAAGCGAGGTTTTGTAGAAAAAATTCTACATGGTATTGGAGCAAATTTTATCAAAGCAGTGAAAAAAAAAAAACCCGCAAGTTTTCAGAGAAGATCTGAAAAATTTTGTGCAAAATTTTTAGAAACAAATAACAGATCTCGATTCCTTGCAGAAAAATACCCAAATTCAAAAAAAAAATTGGATGAATCGGAGTTCAGATGAGGGAGATATCACTGATTTAAAATCAGCTCTTTTTCCCGAAATTTTCGTGACGACAGGACAAATGAAACAGATTGGTGTGCTAGCCAAGAACCTGTATGCTCTTGAGGTTCAAGATGCATGCAAATCCTTGAGGAGTAAGGCAAAGGTTAGAGACTTGGTAGTTGAGAGGGAGAGTAAATTACCTCTCAACATGCAGTCCTAGAAGAAGTCTCAGACAATTGTGCAGGAGCCACAATTGGAGATGCTGAGAGGAGACCAAGTGGAGGCATCCACTCATGCAGAGACCTCTAGTAGGGGGAAATTTTGAGCCAAGTGGGCAGAGGGCTCACATGCATCCATACCTCCAGGTGGGAGGTGGGGCGATGTGAAATGATAGTCCCAAGAAGGCTGAAATAGGGGTAGGATCCTTGAGGTACCCAACCTCTTTGATTAGACCTTGCTATGGGAGCCCCAATGAGGAGTAGCAGGACTAGCTGAGTGGATAGAGACAGATGCAGATGGAGCGACAGAGGAAGCTTTAGCACCAGGGGATGTTTCTAGCCCAACAGGGAGGTCAGTTGGGAGATCAGTTACTTACTTCTCATTAACTAAGTTGCAGTGTAGCAGTGGGCAGCACGAAGCAACATGATGAGAGGAAATGTAGTGTGGATGCAGTGCTGGGAGATAGGACCAGCAAAAACACGGATGTAGCAGGAGGAATCGTTGTGATTGATGCAGTCAAAGATCAAAGTGACAGAGGCTAGAGTAGTCAGATACTGAAGAGCACAATGGTGCAGAGTTTTTCAATCGATAGAGGCAATAGCAATCAGAGACTTTGATGATAGAGGCATCATTCTGATTCAAGTTGGATATTTTTTGTGTTTCTAGAGTTGCTGGAGCAACAACACTTGAGAGAACTGTTGCATGCAGAACATTCCAAAGGTTTAGGATCAGGTTCGAGTTGAATGCCTTTCTTGTTGAGAGGGAGTGTTGAAAATAGCAACAAGAAATGCTAAAAATAGCATTGCTATAAATAGCATTTCAGGATATACTCCAACTGTGTTGGAAATAGCAAAAAATAGAAATGATAAAAATAACACTGTTATAAATAGCATTTCAGGATATATTCCAATCCTTGAATCAAAATTGAGAATTAAAATTTGAATTTAATCTCACTAGCTATTTGGAAAATAATTAATTAATTCATCTTGAGTTAATTAGTTGGAGAAAATCAAACATGAAGTCTTTGTGAAGACATGCAACAATTATCCCTTTGATTGAGGAAGTTATCCCTTAATTAAGGAGATAAGGATGAGTTGTACTTTGAGTTGTAATTAGTTCGCTCAATTATTCAATCCCTAAAGAAGTTATTCAACTTTGAGAAGTTTGGTTTTTAACATAGCCAAGCAGATTTCTTGTTCAACATTGAATGAACTTGTTAATGAATTGAAGCAAAAGTCTTTCATCAAGTTTAGACACCAAATATCTCTTGATAAGTTCAAGACATTTGCATATCTAGTATTGTCCTATCACCACCATGGCAGGCCTTATACATAAATGATTAAAGACATGTTGGATTGAAGTTTATGAGTAGATATATTTTCGCAAAGGTCTAAGCTTCTAAAATATTGATGCCATATGTGTTGTTGTGGAAAATATTGCATTTATTGCTGATGTTATAGGTATTTGGGTGTTGAGATCTATTTTGTAATTGTAATGCCCAACCCATATTAATGGAGTCTATTCTTTGCACATTGAAATGAATAATGGGATCACTATCATTGATTTCAAGTCTCTAAGGACAGAATATTGTTGCTACTACAATGATTTTGAGGAAGTTGAGTTACTTAGTTTGAATGGACCAAGGATAATCATTGGAAGAAACATCCTTGATTGATTGGTGGTAATGATGGATTTCATCACATGTGTAAATGGGCTCTAGTGTTTTAGACATTTGGATATGAAAAGAAAACTTGCATAATTGAAAATCTAAGGTTTGTTACTTGGATAAGCTCATGAAATGAAGGAATGACATCATAAGGACGAGGTAGATAAATTTTCCAAATGGATGCAAGAGGCTAAGATCAAGAGGGAGTTAGAATTTCCCTA
Organism: Pinus taeda; assembly: GCA_000404065.3. Taxonomy (NCBI): domain Eukaryota; kingdom Viridiplantae; phylum Streptophyta; class Pinopsida; order Pinales; family Pinaceae; genus Pinus; species Pinus taeda. The sequence goes on along the minus strand of APFE030707091.1, from coordinate 276,245 downwards.
TAACCCTAACAAAGATAAGTACTTGATATCACTCTTCCTTGATTATTATTGTTGTTATTTTTTTGTTAGTTAGCATTTTGTCTTCGTTTATTTTGCTGGGTTGTAATGTTTTTCCATGACCTCCTAGTGAGGATTGTAGGTACATAATTAAATGCTGCCAAGTCTCTAGTAACTGATGGAAGTAGTGGAAGAACGAAGCAAAACTTGCAACAGGAGAACTCTCACAAAATCAATGATTTGGGTTTAGAGATATTGTACTAGATGAAATCTGAGCTTAAAGGGAACTGGTAGGTTAGAAAATTTGAAGTATACCTTGATTGTGCCAAATGGAAGTCAGTGGTGACTTCTCAGTGGATCTACAAGATATATTGTGTTGCAGATGATAACATATACAAGTACAAAACAAGACTTAAGACTAGAAGGTTCTCCCAGAAAGAGGGAGAGGATCAATTTCCAGGTACGCTTCTATTATAATTATTATTGTTTTTTATTATGGAATTACATCAGATGAATGTAGAGGCCATTTTTCTCTGTGAATAATTTGAGGAAGAAGTGTACATGGAACCACCTCAAGGCTTCTTTCAAATGAAAAGTATCCTTATTTTAAATAGAAGATTACACCTAAAATTTGGATTGATGGATCAAGGTAGATCTTACATGATTTGTTTATAATGGAAGCAAAAGGACTCATGTGTTAGAGGGAGTAGTTGTGGCAAAAATATTTTCTTCCGTAATAGAGGGAGCAATCAGGGATCCTTGTTTTTATCTTAAGAGGGAGTTAACCTTTGAGTTCAAAATGATGGACTATGAGGCTAAGGGAGTAGCCACGATTTCCACAACAATATCTATTCCAAAAAGAGCTCCCAGTTAGGGTAACTAGAAAGTAGCCAGGATGATGGACCCAGTGAAGGAAGTCGATCCATTTATGGTTGAGCCAAGGCATGTGGCTTAAAACATGTTTAAGTACCAACATGGTACAATTGGTCATGACACAATCTATTATGGTTTGAGATATGCCTCAAACGTTGAAGTACAATTGCATGGATTCATAGATTCAGATTGGGATGACAATGTTGAAGACAAAAATGGTTCATCAAGATATTGCTTCAGTTTGGGCTCCATTATGATTTCTTGGATGAGTAGGAAGTAAACATCTATTTCACTCAGTGTTGCAGAGGCCGAATAATTGCAACTTGGTTAACATGTTGAGAAGTAGTATGGCTTCATAAACACTTGCAAGATTGTTTAATCAAGTGCAATTGATGACCATGATGATAGGTCAAAGCACATTGAGATCTAGTACCAAGACATTGTATAGAAGGAAGCAGTCTAGCTGTAGCATTGTTCTATAGTCAAGCAGATTGTTGACAAATGCTCTATCCCAGGATAAAGTTTCTATACTTCAAGGACAAGCTTGGAGTGATTGAGCATGTATCTTTTAATCAAGAGAGAGTGATGAAATTGCATCATCAAGGACAAACATTCTCCCTGTGTAAAATGTGTTGATCAGACTGAGGGAGAATGGTCCAACAGAGGACAAACAGTCTTCCTGTGTTAGGTATGTTGACCAGAATTAGGAAGAATAGTCATAGAGGCCCTAAATCACTTAGTTGAGTGGGCACCTTTCAACATCAAGCTCAAACTCTCCAAATAGGTCGAGTGAGCACAATTAGCATCGGGCCCATAATGACTTATGAAGAGTAGGGCCTTTGGAGATTCACCGCAAGTCTAAGATATTGATTAGAATGATGGTGAACCAAGAGTAGTATGTATACCATGTGTTAGAGGGACCGAAATTATGGTGACTAGTTGATGCTAATGATGTACCATATGTTAGGAGTATCGTCCAAGATTATGGTGATGATGCACCATAGGTCAGAGGTACCGACCAGAATTACGGTAACTAGTTGATGTTGTTGATCTACCATGTGAAATATTTGTTGACCGAGTAATTAAATGACGTTGATGATGAATTGTTATAACCTTTTCATAGAGAAATTTGTCAACCATAGATAATCTAATAGTCTTTATGAATGTCTCCCTAGCTAAGAGGGAGTGTTGAATTTTGTAGCAATGGTTGGTCTTCATAATTAATATTTTATCCCTTGAATTATATAAGACATGTTCTTCGTGTCATTTTATTTTAGCCTTTGAAAATATATAATGTAAGACATGTTCTTCATGTCAACTTCAAAAGAGAAGAAATTTTGAATTTCTAATATTAATTTTTTTGCTCCAAAACATAAAGTCACCCCTTCAAGAAGTTAGGTCAGTTGATACCTATTTTTGAATCTTCAATTTTTTAATGTGCTACAAAGTTTCCAACCTTTGTCGTGCTAAATTACACCTTAATTGACCACCAATAACCTTGTCTTACAAGCTAATTTTACTGTCATGACCAAAAGGGGAGGACCACTGAGTTTTTTTTATATACATTGCATCCATCATTTCAAGAAAAACTAATGTATATGCTTTAAATTGCATACATCTTGATGTCTACAATGTTAATTCTATTAGACGATGATGTTTGATTAGTCACATGACTATACCTGCAATGGAAACGCAATGGTTGGATCATTTCATTTTAAAAGGCATATGGATTTCAAGTGGTTTGTGAATGAACCCTTCTTATACATCATGACATCGTTTCGCTACATTACACAAGTTAGAGAAAGTGAGAATTTAAAAAAAAAAGGGGGTTTATAACACAATGTTGCAAACTTTGATATATAATTGATATACATATTTGAAGAAATTTATTGTCATGACAAACTAGTTGATGTTGTTTGATAATTATTATATGGAAAAATTGGGTCAATATGTGGTTAGAACATTATGTCGTAATGCACTTCAAATTATATATATATATATATATTATATATAAATACTATATATATATATATATTCTTGTGTGGACATACACCAGAGATCGATGGTTGCTATGTCCATGAAAATATATGGGTAGATTCACTTGAAGGGATAACATCCCACTGACTCATTAGCAGAGCCTAATCTTGAGAGCATAGAGGAAAATTGACCCCATGAGCTACCATTACCAAGGTGCTTTAATGACGGGAACTCGAGCAATTGAGCTAACCCTCAAGGCTATATATATAAAATGTAATTTGACCAAGTCAAAATGTTTTATTAATAATTATGATTATTATTGATTTTATTTTATTCTATTCTATTTTGTAATTGATAGAATCAAAATGTTTAATAAGACATGATAGGACATGACATGATATTACAACATCTCTTCCATACTTGTTTGGAGAGTGCCTCTTAGCACAATAAATAATGAAAAAACCCCAAAACCTATTGCTTCCAAAATATAAAGAAGATGAGGTAATGAATTATTCTTTTAGATATTAACCCAAAAACCTAATGTTTTCAAAATATAAAAAAGATGAGGTGTTGAATTATTCTCTTAGATTTTATTAATTATACCACTTTCATCATTTCTTAATCTTAGTCAAGTGGACACCACTTTGTTATGACAACCTCCTAAATCCATAAGCAATCATTTTTTCATATTTTTATGCTATTAATTTTTAAATTTTATAACACAAAATATTTTCTTAGTTTTATATTAATCATTTTTTCATATTTTTATGCTATTAATTTTTAAATTTTTATAACACAAATCTTCTCTTATTTTATCAAAAATATTTTTTTAAAGACGTTTAATTACTACTTATTAACACAATATTCTCTTATTATATTATTATTAGACGTAGTTAACTTATTAGACAAAATAAACTTTTTACAAGAATTCACCAAATGCTGACCAATACAATATTCAAGATTTTTTGTTTATTTAAAATACATTTTATATTGAATGCAAAATGATTTCACACTTTGATTTAAAATACTTTTTTGAATGCAAAAATGATTTCAACACCTTTGAAAACCCCCGATGCACTCAAATTATGCAGATTAAGCAATTTAAACTCAAGGTTTTAAAAATCTCTCTTAGATTTAGATTAAAATTATTAGAAAAATGTCATTTCAACTATATAAATTAGTGTACGCCTATTTTAATTATTATTTATTTCATGTTAAAATAAATAATTATAAAATTAAAATTTTATATAAATTTAAAATCAAATAATAATATAAATTTAAAAAAAAATAAAAATAAACTTAATTTCAAATTCCCACTAATTCATAACTAATTAACTAACAAACCTCTTAATCCCATTCCATTAATAGATAACTAATTACAAATACATTAATGAAAACCTAATAGCAAATACGTATGGAGAAAAAAACCTAATTGCAAATACATAAGGGATTTTCTTTTCTTTTCCGAAAAAAAAACTGTTTCTAGAATCCCACTCGAGTGGTTGACATTTTTCCAATGATGATGGTAAGTGTGTGATGGGAAACTCTTCGGGGTTTAGATATTGATTGAGATATTAGATATTATTTTGTTTGCTTCGAAGAGTCATTGCTAAACCTTTACACAATCCAAGAAGTCCTTTTGTTTGAATACTTGGGAATATGGGATGTTTCACAAGAAGTTGGAAAATTGCTAAATCTATTGAAATTTGGAGGACCCTTCGATGTTATTTTTTTCTAGGTGATGTAAACAAGTTAGAATTAACAAAATGGTGTTTTAATGTCATAAAATTAGGTTAGCGGTTTTTTTTTTTTTTAAGAATTTAATATTATGGATTAAAAAAAATGTTTTAAGTATATAAAAAAAGAATTTTGAAATATGTTTTTGGTGATAATTATATTGAATATTTATTTGTTGACATGTTTCAAATTACTGTTAATTGAACTTGAGTCTCAATATTGCTTTCTATTTATTGGCAAATGAATTTTCGATGTGATTAATCACCGAGAAACACTAATTTCAAAAATGTGATATAGATCAGAAGTCTTAAATTCAACAAAATAAAATTATTAATAAATACCATATATTTCTAATAACTTGTAATAAATTTACAATCTTATTATCAAATCCACTACTAAACATATATACGCATGTAGAATTAAAATTTAGTTTTTTTTTTTAAATGTTATATTAAGTTTAATAATTAATTATTATATTTTATTATATATTTAAATATTTTAATCTTAATAATTATAAATTAAAAAAAAAAAAATACTGATTATATAAAAAATGATGGACACTAATCGATATTAAATAATTCACATTAAGCAAATGTATGTGGTGAAATTTAGTAATTGTGATGAGGGGATTTTAGTAATGGTATTTAGGGAGTGTTATCAATTTTGTTTTCACATTTTGAATTTGTTATAGTTTTGCTCGAACTTACTAATTTATTATGATTGAAAAAAGGAAAATTAAATGTTACTTAAATTTGAATTGGTAATGGTGACTTGTAAAGAGTTGTTAATTTGTTTGTCAAAATTAATATTAAAAATAATTTTATGAAGATTATAATTAAAGCTCTTACTGATCACTATCATCTAAAGACCATAGCCCAAAAGAGCTTTAACAATAATGTTTTTTTGACTTATTACAAGTTAAATTATTGACGATATCCAAATTTGTTTCATGAGAGAAACCTTACTTTTTTTTTTCTTTTCTTTGAAGAATAAGTGGATGTCACAAGAAAAAAATAAGAAGAAAATGATTATTTTTTTTCATATTTGTATGGAATTATAGGGGTGATAGGTGTTGGGGGATCATTCTTAATTTTAAGGGAACCATAGAAAGTGCTTTTGAATGGGGGGTTAGCTAAAGCTACAAATAATCAAATAGAGGCATTTGCTTTGTTCCAAGAGTCAAGGATCATTGATGATAAACACATTGGGAAGCTAATTATCATGGGGGATTCAACTCTAATAATCAAACTCATCCCTCATAGTAATGACACTCTAGTAAGATAATCACCTGAATCAAGTGAGAAGTTACAAGGTTCTAGAGTAACGAGTTCCATCATGTACTTAGGATGCTCAAGCATCAAGACAATAACCTAGCCAATAAGGCAATTTTATTAGAATGTGGCAAAATAAGATTAAATGGATGGAAGGTATATTATCCTATCCCTCAAGTTTTTATTCTATCAAACTTTATGATGAGCCCTTGCATGTTAAGGACTTGGCAGGATAGTTTGATGGAGGTGGTCGTATTCCATAGTCGAGAGCCAAGGTATATTTACCATGTAGTCCCCTCACATATGCAAATGTTAATGATAGTTTGACCTCATAAACTACTTCAGATTATGATTTTCCACACATGTGAGACAATGACACTAAAGCATGAGGAAATATGGTCTCTTGTGGGGACTGCGAGTCAAATTTCTATTGCATTTGGGTTTAAATTAAGGTTTTACTTTGGATTTTCAACATTCTAGACTTCCCCTATGGGATCCTAACTCTAGATTTTGGTCAACTTTATATAGCCTTGCCTCATGCTTAAAAGGAATCGGTGGCCCTAAATCAACCTTAGATTTGTGATGTGCTTCTTGATGGCTCAACCATCCAAGGATGTGAGGTTGCTCTTGTGGTATCCATGGTTCTCCAATTGATTTGGCTTGGAAAATCATGATTATGGTGTTACACTCATGATTGCTCAAGAAAAAGTGGATGTCACAAGAAAAAAATGAAGAAGAAAATGATTTTTTTTTCATATTTGTATGGAATTATAGGGGTAATAGGTGTTGGGGGATCATTCTTAATTTTAAGGGAAACATAGAAAGTGCTTTTGAATGGGGGGCTCGCTAAATCTACAAATAATCAAATAGAGGCATTTGCTTTGTTCCAAGAGTCAAGGATCATTAATGATAAACACATTGGGAAGCTAATTATCATAGGGGATTCAACTCTAATAATCAAACTAATGGTCAAACTCATCCCTCATAGTAATGACACTCTAGTAAGATAATCACCTGAATCAAGTGAGAAGTTACAAGGTTCTAGAGTAACGAGTTCCATCATGTACTTAGGATGCTCAAGCATCAAGACAATAACCTAGCCAATAAGGCAATTTTATTAGAATGTGGCAAAATAAGATTAAATGGATGGAAGGTATATTACTCTATTACTCAAGTTTTTATTCTATCAAACTTTATGATAAGCCCTTGCATGTTAAGGACTTGGCAGGATAGTTTGATGGAGGTGGTCGTATTCCATAGTCGACAGCCAAGGTATATTTACCATGTAGTCCCCTCACACATGCAAATGTTAATGATAGTTTGACCTCATAAACCACTTCAGATTATGCTTTTCCACACATGTGAAACAATGACACTAAAGCATGAGGAAATATGGTTTCTTGTGGGGACTGCGAGTCAAATTTCTATTGCATTTAGGTTTAAATTAAGGTTTTACTTTGGATTTTCAACATTCTAGACTTCCCCTATGGGATCCTAACTCTAGATTTTGGTCAACTTTATATAGCCTTGCCTCATGCTTAAAAGGAATAGGTGGCCCTAAATCAACCTTAGATTTGTGATGTGCTTCTTGATGGCTCAACGATCCAGGGATGTGAGGTTTCTCTTGCGGTATCCATGGTTCTCCAGTTGATTTGGCTTGGAAAATCATGATTATGGTGTTACACTCATGATTGCTCAACATCAATGGTTTCATTCTATGATAAATGTTAGCTTATAGTCCTCTATTTGTTGGAATGCTAAACAAAGATAGTATTAAAGCTTTTGGATTGAGTGTGATGAGTGGTGAAAAGGAACTACCTAAGTGTTAAGGTGATCCAAATGGATCTGAGAAACACTCTCTATGTCTTCAAAACCACGAAAATCATGCCAAAAAACCAAGGAAAAATCGCATAAGGCAGCCTTTTAATACACTTTCGGGAGGCAAAACCCGTGAAATTAATGAAAAAAACAGAGTAACAGAGGCGGAACCAAGAATACACAGTAACCGTCCAATTTGGCTGATCAACGGTCTAGATCGGATTGGCAATCGCAATCGGCGGTAACCTTCGGCATAGATAGACGGGATCTACTAAAGAATTGCGATGGCAAACAACGATATCAGCACTTAACACATATAAATGGTGACGATGATTGGCAGAGTTAATATGGACCGTCGATTAAGCGCGCAGATCGATGTCCCATATTACATTGCCGAATCGTTATCGGGGGATTGCAGGAGCGCTTACAACGGCCCGGGGGTATTGCGATGAGCGATTGCAATATCGCAATCGGAGCGACCCGATGAACTGGACTTGACGGGTTTATCTGTAATATTTCATAAAATTTGAAGTCTAGGGGAAAAGCCAGTTTTAATGCATTTTTCACAGTTTCAGTTATTAAACAAAAAGCAAAGGAGGAAGGCCAATGCAATATGTCGGACCCGAAAGGGTACCTTAAGGCTATTTCATATAATTTCAAGTCCGGTATGCGGGATTTTACAGTGTTCTAATGTATTTTTGTATTAAACGAAACACAAAGGGATAGAGCCCTTCCGATATGCGATAACGACTTGTGGGCGGACCCAATAGGGGAATGAGTCATATTTAAGGACTTTTAAAGTCCAAGATATTGAGTTTTGGCGGAATTTATCTGTGAAAATGCATTTTCACTGTGAAAACAGAGCACATACATTTTAGGCGTTTTAGAGGCCCGAGGCACTCTAGCATTGCAAAATGGGTGGCCACCTCCTCTCCATGTGTTAAGCAATGATTGTATAACGTTGTTAGAGGGATTCAAAGCGTGCAGAGGCTAGGGAGACCAAGAGATGGGAACCTGAAATGAACAGGCAGTGTTGGCTTTAAAAGCCACAGATAGAGAGCGCAACAAAGAGAGGTATTATTGCAGGCAAACACCGAGACAGAGTTTGCATAGAGACAAAGAGCACTGAGGGAGTCTGTGTACTCATAGAGAGACTTGAGAGGTTCAAGTAAAGCTCTTGTATTGTAATCTGTTGCGTGTGAGGCTCAAATCGAGCTCACTGTTGTAAACAGAACTCTACTTGAAGACATAATAGAGAGGCCACCACTGAAGGCTGGAACAAGAGATGTAGCCTAGGAGTATTGGGTGAACTCCTTATTAAATTTGTTGTCTCATGTGTTATCTATTATGTTTTGTTTACTGCTTCATTATCTGTGCATCCGCAATCTTATTGATCCATTGCATAAAATGACATAGACTAATCCATGCACATAAGTCTGTAATACCTTATTATTGTCTTAGATCTCATTAACAGATCAAGTGGTATCAGAGCTTTAGGTTGCTAAGGTTAGACAAGCTTGTGCTGGACTGTTAGTGAATGATAACTAGGTCAAAGCTTAAATTAGGAGAAGGAGAAATGGTTGAAACTAACCCAAAAATTGGTAGAGTCTATCCTAGGAGGAAAATGGCAGAAGAAAATCCCTTGGAATCAAACTCTCAGTTCATGGATAGTTTCATGACCATGAGAGCCATGGTAGAAGAAATGTATAAAGAATTCAAGAAAGGTCAAAGTGAAGATTCTTTAACTTCTAAACATGACAAAGGAACAAAAGAATCTCTTGTAGATGGCCATTCTGAAGGCAAAGGGAAAGAAGAAAAGCTTTTTCACACCTCCTGATAGCCCTGAAAGTAAAAAGAAGAAAACATCTTTGATTAAATTAGATGTTAAATTTGATTTTCCAACATATGACGGAGAACTAAATGCAGAGAAGCTAGATAACTGGATTAGACAAATTGATGTGTATTGGAGGGTGCAGAGCATTGGTTCAGATAGAAGTAAAATTCAGCTGGCCAGCCTACGCCTTGGAGGAACTGCCTTGGTATGGTGGGAAGGCAGGACACAAGCTAACTTGAAGAAGCATGGTAAAATTCTTTCTGTCTGGGGTGAATTTGTTTCTGCAATTAAAAAAAAATTCTATCCACTAGCTTATATGCAACGAGCTATGATGAGTTTGCAAACTCTTTGCCAATTAAAAGGGCAAAGTGTACAAAGCTACATCCAAGAGTTTAGAAAAAGAGCTTTGATTCTAGGCATTTCTTTAGACTCACCTGAAACTTTGCTGAAGTATATAGGTGGTCTACATAGTTATTTGAGACACACCATTCTCATGTTTAATGCTACTAGCATAAATGAAATATATGTTCAAGCTACCCATCTAGAGGCTAGACGCAAGAATGTGAACCCAGAGATTGGGGGATCATCAAAACCCACTGCAAGAAAGAACAAGGAAAAGAGGAAGCAGAAATGGAAAGAGAGGAAGGCAAGTGTTGTACAAAAGACCAAACCTTCATGCACTCATTGCAAGAAGGATGGACATGATGATGAACATTGTTGGTCTTTTCATCCGGAGCTGAAACCCAAGAAGTTCGATGGCAAGAAGAAGAAGACTGTTGTTGTTGTTCAGAGAGATTTGGGGTCAGACTCAAGTGATGGAACAACCGTCACAACCACAGGTATACAAGGTAAAAATTCTGAAGCATCTTCTAGTAATTCTGCCCAAACTATTGATAGTGAAGAAAATGAGAGAAGAAGACGTGAGCTTTTTCATATTAGAGTTATTTCCAAGCATCAAAAGATTGATACTTTGTTTGATAGTGGCTCACAAGCAAACTTAATTTCTGAAGCAATTGTAAAGAAACTGGGATTACTAACCACACCTCACAAGAAGCCATATCCATTGGGTTGGTTATGTGTTAAAGCAAAGCTACAAGTGACTAGACAATGTAAACTTAGGTTTGCCATTGGTTCAACATTTGTAGATGAGGTTGAGTTAAATGTAATTCCCTTGGATATATGTGGAATTGTTTTAGGAAGTCCTTACTTGTATGATAGAAAAGCCATCTTCTATAGAGCTGAAAATAAGTATCAACTTGTTAAAGATGGAATAGAATATATTGTAAGAGCTCACAAACTCAAAAATAATTATACTCACATAAACTCAGGGCAAATGAAAAGGATTGTAAATTCATGCAAGCAATTTTTACTAATGGTTGTAAAGGAAAAGAAACCTGAAAAGACCAATGTATTTGAGGGCTGTGATGCTAAACAAAAAGCTGATTTAGAAAAGGTTGTTTCAAAATATGATATCTTATTTCAAGAACCTAAAGGTCTACCACCAAAAAGGGAAACTGTACATGATATTAATTTGTAGCAAGATGCTCCATTGCCTAACATCGGAATGTACAGGTTATCCGCTTTAGAGAATGCAGAAATCAAGAAGAAGGTACATGAGCTACTCGAGAAAGGGTTCATAAGACCAAGCACATCGTCATGCAGATCCCCAATAGTGTTGGTGAGAAAGAAGGATGGTTTGTGGAGGATGTGCATTGATTATCGAGCACTGCATAAAATAACAATCAAGAATCGTTATCCCTTTCCTCGCATTGATGATCTATTGGATCAACTAAAAGAGGCTGTTTACTTTTCCAAGTTGGACCTACGTAGTGGTTACCATCAGGTCAGAGTAGCAGAGCAAGATGCATGGAAGACTGCTTTCAAAACAAAGCAAGGGCTGTATGATAGTATATGCCTTTTGGTTTAACTAATGCTCCTGCCACTTTCATGAGAGTAATGAATGATGTACTCAGGCCTTTTATTGATGATTTTGTAATTGTATGTCTAGATGACATTCTTGTATTCAGTAAAACATGGGAAGAACATTTGAAGCATGTAAAGCAGACTCTATATGTTTTGAAAAAATAAAATATTGATGTTAAATTATCAAATTGTGAATTTGGTAAAACATATTTGAATTATTTGGGTCATATTGTAGGGGGTGGTGAACTGAAGATAGATCCCTCTAAGGTTGCAGTCATTGTAAAGTGGCCTAAACTCAAGTTTGCGACTGAAGTTAGAAGCTTCCTAGGGGCAGCACAATATTGGAGAAAGTTTATTGCTAACTTTTCCTTAACTGCAACTCCTTTACATGCTTTGACGGGATTGACCAAGGTGTTTCATTGGGGAGGCAAACAACAGAAAGCCTTTGACACCTTGAAAGAAAAAATTAGTATAGCACCAGTACTAGCATTGCCAAATCTTCAACAACCATTTGAGATTGAAACAGATGCCAGTGATTATGCCATGGGAGAAGTGTTGATTCAACATGGTAAACCCATATGCTACCATTTTGAGACTTTTAATTATGCAGTAGTTAATTATACTACATATGATAAAGAACTGTATGCATTAGTTCAGAGTGTGAAGAAGTGGAAACATTACTTAATGGGCAAAGAAGCAATAGTACATACTGATCATCAGCCACTTTAGTACTTGCACTTACAAACTAAATTGCAGCGGTCAAGACACTATAGGTGGATGGGTTTCCTACAACAGTTTCATTTAGTCATCATATACAAAAAGGGCACACACAATAAAGTTGCATAGATGTTGTCCAAACCAATCACAAATGCATCTAATATACTTAAGCATAACTCAGTAATGCATGAAAGCTACATTGAACAATATGCTCAAGATATAGACTTTAAAGACGTATATGCAGCTTTAAGTAATGGCAGAAAGGTAGAAGAATTGGATTACTATGTTAAGGACCGACTCTTGTATCATTTGGGAAAGCTATGCATTCCAAAAATAAAGAGAAACAACATAATTAGGGAGGCACATACTTCCCTGATATCAGGTCATTTTGGTGTAAGTAAAATAGTTGCATAGTTGCAAAGATACTGCTATTGGCAAAAAATGCATGAAACAATTTATAGATATGTAAGAGGGTGTACCATGTGTGCTAAAAGCAAGCCCAACAATAGAAAACTAGGCTTGTACACTCCACTGCCAGTTCCTTCCCGTCCTTGGGAAAGTGTTTCCATGGACTTTGTTGGGGGATTGCCAAAATCTAGAAAGGGAAATGATTATTTGTATGTTATTGTGGACATGTTCAACAAAATGTGTATTTTAATACCTTGTAATAAGCAGATTACAACTGAACAAACAACGAAATTATTCTTTCAACATGTTTGGGTGCATTTTGGGTTACCCACTTCCATAGTATCTGATCGAGACTCCTGATTCGTTGGGAAGTTTTGGTCAAGTATGTGGGAATTAATGGACACCAGACTGAAGAAAAACACAACCTTTCATCCACAAATAGATGACCAAACAGTGGTAGTCAACAGGACAATGATTCAGTTGCTCAGGGGTTATTGCAGCAAGCAGCAAGCATCCAAAGCTTTGGGATGAACACTTATGTTATGTGCAACATGCTTACAACCGTGCTAAACATTCTTCTACACAAAGATCTCCTTTTGAGACCTGTTTTGGTTTCATACCAATGTCTCCCTTGGATTTTGTCCTTGAGAAAGACATTGCAGTTGCTGGGCATAGTGATGTGGACAAAGCAACCAGATTCATTGAACAGATCCAAGAAATTCACCAAGCAGCGCAGGAATAGCCAGAAAAGAGCCAAGCCAAATACAAGGCAAGGCATGATAAACACTGGGTGGAGCACAACTTCCACGTTGGCGATCAAGTTTGGATGTATATTAGCAAGGACATAATGCAAGGGGAAGGAAAGAAGCTGAAGCCAATAAGGTATGGACCTTTTAAGGTACTTGAGAAAATTTGTGAGAATGCTTTCCGCCTTGATCTGCTAGCATACATGCACATCTATTCAGTGGTAAATGCATAAAACTTAAGACTGTTTGAACCTTCTTTAATTGAGGATCCTAAAGAGAAAGGGCAATTGCCTTCCATTGATGATCTGTTGCCTGAATACCTCAATGAGCTACAGGAAGATATAGTTCTAGACAGGAAGGTGAGGAATACGCGTAGAGGGGATGTCGAGTACCTAAGAATAGGACTCAGAGGTTCAAAACCCAGCAGTGCCAAATGGATAGAGATTAGGCGAGGCAGCTGTATCCTCACTTAAGCAATGCTTGAAAACCAACTTTTGGTGGTCCAAAAGCCTTTTCAATGGGAAGGTGTGATCCAAATGGATCCGAGAAACACTCTCTATGTCTTCAAAACCATGAAAATCATGCCAAAAAACCAAGGAAAAATCGCTTAAGGTAGCCTTTTAAAACACTATCGGGAGGCAAAACCCATGAAATTAATGAAAAAAACAGAGTAACAGAGGCGGAATCAATAATACACAGTAGCTGTCTGATCTGGCTGATCAACGGTCCAGATCGAATCGACAATCGCAATCAGCGGTAACCTTCGGCAGAGATCGACGAGATCTACTAAAGAATTGTGATGACGAACAATGATATCGGTGCTTAACACATATATATGGCGATGACGATTGGCAGAGTTAATATGGACTGTTGATAAAGCGCGCAGATCGATGACCCATATTAAATTTCTAAATCGCTATTGGGGGATTGCAGGAGCACTTACAACAACCCGGGGGTATTGCGATGAACGATTGCGATATCGCAATCGAAGCGACCCGATGAACCAGACCTGATGGGTTTATCAACAATATTTCATAAAATTTGAAGTCTGGGGGAAAAGTCAGTTTTAATGCATTTTTTTGCAGCTTCGGTTATTAAACGAAAAGCAAAGGAGGAAGGTCGATGCGATATGCCAGACTCGAAAGGGTACCTTAAGGCTATTTCATATAATTTCAAGTCTGGTATGCGGGATTTTACAGTGTTCTAATGTATTTTCGTATTAAACGAAACACAAAGGGATAAAGCCCTTCCGATATGTGATAACGACTGTGGGTGGACCCGATAGGGGAATGAGTCATATTTAAGGACTTTTAAAGTCCGAGATATTGAGTTTTGGCAGAATTTCTTTATGAAAATGCATTTTCAATGTGAAAATAGAGCGTGGCCATTTCAGGCATTTCAGAGGCCCGAGGCACTCTAGTGTTGCAGAATGGGTGGCCACCTCCTCTCCATGTGTTAAGCAATGATTGTATAACGTTGGTAGAGGGATTCAAAGCGTGCAGAGGCCGGGGAGACTGAGAAACGGGAACCTGAAACGAACAGGCAACGTTGGCTTTAAAAGCCATAGATAGAGAGCGCAGCAGAGAGAGGCAGTATTGCAGGAAAACGCTGAGACAGAGTTTGCACAGAGATAGAGAGCACCGAGGGAGTCTGTGTACTCATAGAGAAACTTGAGAGGTTTAAGTAAAGCTCTTGTATTGTAATCTGTTGTGTGTGAGGCTCAAATTGAGCTCACTGTTGTAAACAGAACTCTGCTTGAAGACATAATAGAGAGGCCACCACTGAAGTTTGGACCAGGAGATGTAGCCCAGGATTATTGGGTAAACTCCTTATTAAATTTTCTGTGTCATGTGTTATCTATTATGTTTTGTTTACTGCTTCATTGTTTGTGCATCTCGCAATCTTCTTGATCCATTGCAGAAAATGACATAGACTAATCCATGCACATAAGTCTGTAATACCTTATTATTGTCTTAGATCTCATTAACAGATCATAAGGAAGGAGTCTAAGATGGAGCATGGGCATGTGGGAAGATGCCATTCATTTGAAACATTTGAAATACAAAGAATTCTAAGAAGACAAGAGGCATGTATCATTAGAAACATAAGCTTAATAATTTCATTCATTAGTAAAGTGAAAACCTTAAGTTGCATTTTAATGGAAACCCTTCACAACCATAAATGACAAACTGAGGAATTACACACTGAGTACGCTAGCTTTTTGAAAAATGGTTACAGATCTATTAATAAATGAATCGACAACCCATTTGATTGCTAGACTATCTACCAGGTTAACTAAGATTAAGAAAGAAAAGATAGTCAAACAAAAACTATAAGATGTGGAAATGATGAATGTGGATCATAATTCTATGACTAATGAAAAGATATAAAAAACATTAATAGTGAATATAGAGAATGTTTTTTCAAATTTACTAATTGTTAAAAAAACTTGTTAAATTATATACATATAGTAATTCCTATAAATCCCTTTTAAAAGTTTTTTTATTTTTTATTTTTTAATCATGATCTATATATTTCATACTTTGAATACATTTTAATATACTTTATTATAAAAACTTTTATGAATAATACAACTGTAATAATTTTCTAACCTCAACACAACCATTCTTATTAAAAAAAAATCTATTTAACTACCCCATAAAATAATATTAAAATATTACTTTGTATGGTATTTCAATTAAACTACTTAGATGTGATATTGCTAAATTAAAAAAATATTATACTGGCCCATCATAAACTTTAATATCTAATTTAAATTATTAAAACATTAATGAAAATTTACCAGATTTGTTGAAATAAGAATTAATAAACCTATAAAAAATTTTGATAAGAAAATTAACAATTTCCTTAAAAAAATTCTATAAAGTGAAGTCACCCATCAACTTCCTTACCTTTAAATGCATGATTATATCAAGCAAAGTTTAAAAATAATTTATTTTTTATAATGAGAATAATGTTTTTTTGTTTATTCATAATAATTTTATTCATACTTTCTAATTATTTATATAAAAAATAATATTTATGTAAAGTAAATTATCCTAATATTACCAATTATTGCCATCTTTAACTTTATCCAAAATAAGTATTAATAAAACATGGTCATATGTATAATTTATTAGTTGATAAGAGAAGCAATTTGCTCCGTGAAGTGATATTAATATATAATATTATTCCAAGCAAATAACTAGCTATTAATATATTAATAAATATGAGTTTTATTAACTAATTTTTATGATTATAGATATATAATATATAATAATATATATATATATTATTTATTATTTATTATTTTGTTGAGTGATATTTACCAGGTGAAGTATTGGAATTGAAATTAGTGAAATGAATCATATAAGATTAATCATTGAGATTGAAATTAATGAAATGAATCATTAAGTAGTTTTTAAGTGTGACTTTTTGGAAAGTTTTCCCCGTTTATTTTCTGATTTAATTTGTCTAGAATCCAATTGGGATTCATTGAAATTACAAGTTTAATAGGTGAACTCTTCACAATCAAAGTTCCCTATAGGTTTTTGAGGGTGTTGACTCCATATATGCAATAAAAAAAACCAGTTTAAAAAACTTAAGTCAAGATTTGGCCACAAATTTATTCGTCTGATTTTGGCTAGAAATATGTTGGAAACTCCAGAAAGTCGCACATAAAAACTACTCCAATGAATCACATAGGATCAATCATCACCACTAGGGCTTGCACCCAAGAACCTCGAGTTCCAAAAAAGTCACACATCCCAATAATCTTCTAGCTCAAGTGCACTTAAAAGTTGAGTTCTCTCTACAATCAAGCCCACTTATCTTACTACCTTATTTGCAAAACCTTAAATAATATTGTTTAGAGCACCTTTGGTCTTTTCTTTAAGCATAGAGGACTTCCACATTCCAATCAAGCCCACTTATCTTACTACCTCATTTACAAAACCTTAAATAATATTGTTTAGAACACCTTTGGTCTTTTCTTTAAGCATAGAGAACTTCCACTGTAAGAATTGTGAATAATTTAAACAACTATTCCCTTTGAATAGAGTATGAAATAACATAATATTATAGCCATTGCAGAGACAGTAAATGCTTCTAGAATTATACATCATGATCCTGTGATAAAAATTCCTGAATTTTATAAATTTAATTGACAGAACCAATGAAAGTACTTACTTTTAATCCTACGATCGATGATGCCTCAAACTACTCCTGCTTCGGTTACCAAAAGACCGAAACCACCTAGCCAAACTGAGCAGAACCTTGCTACTCAGTCCAGTAAACTTCTCAGTTGAAGCAGATTGTTTCCCTGTGCCCAGAAACCTCAGCACAAGTAAGGCCCAACTCTTCCTCATGATAAACATATGATAAACAAACTCTGTGTATAAGTTTTTTTCCCTATTTTTTCCTCCCATGCCTCCAACCGTCCCTTCCTTCTTATAAATTTCCATTTACCTACATCCTCCGTCACCATGTCTAAATTATGATACGTGTCAATTTTTATAAACAAAATCTAATTTGATTTTATTTGCATATCTTAATTTGAAATAAAATTTATTTATTTATTTTAATTTTATATTAATTAATTAATTAATTTGATTTAATTTTCATAAATATTTAATTTTACTATAAATTGAGTCATTACATCCACATTCCAATAAAAAAAATATCATTGTCAAGATTATTTGTATAAAGTAAATTATTAATATATAACCTATATCAAAATATCCATAAATATTGATTATGCTTTTAAATAATCTCTTTAACACTTTAACACTCATTACATTGAATAATACTAACAAACAAAATTGAAACTAACTAAATAATTACATAACATCAATCATCAACTAAAACCAAAACTTCCTAAAATATCACCTTTGTCAAAACTCCTCTAACTCAAACACACTTAAATATGAAATTCTCCTACAATCATAAATATTTAATGTTTAATAACATCATCTTCATAATTCTCTGTATGAGTTGTTAACACTTATTACATTAAATAATATTAACAAAATTGAAACTAACAAAATAAATTACATAACATCAATCATCAACTAAAATCAAAACTTCCTAAAATATCACATGTGTCAAAACTCCTCTAACTCAAACCCACTTAAATATGAAATTCTCCCATAATCATAAATATTTAATGTTTAATGACATCATCTTCATAATTCTCTACCTCAGCTGATGACATAAATATGAAATAAATCATATATATAAAAAACCATTTTTCCAAAGTTTAAAGACCTGTGAACATCTAGGTGTTGAATTATTCTTTTAGTTTTTATGTGGTCATGGCCACTCTTTCATCATCTCCTAAGATTAGTTGAGTGGAGGCCACCATTGACATCACAACCTTTTGGATCCACCGACAATCATTCTCTCATAATTTTATATTAATTTTAGGTTTAGAAATTACTTATTAATTTAGTCAAATAATGAGGATTTAAAATATTTTAATCATAAAATAAAGTGATTAATAAAAATTAAAAGAGCACAAAAATTCTTAAATCATATTAATTAAATTTAATAATGTAAACTTGACTTAAGGCTCCCACTCCATCCCAGATGAATAATATGAACTTGACTTAAGGCTCCCACTACAACACCAAAAATTCCCATTTCACAGCAGATGGTTATTATTATTAATGATTTCACACACTTTTAAATTAATTAATTAATTTATAATAATTTTGAAAACCTTCCTCGAAGCGTAAAAGTTGAGACAGAAGGGCTACCCATAGACCTACTTTTATACATTATACTATATTATAATGAAATTCATATCAGTGTAAGGTAAAAGGTCTCGAGTTCGAGCTTCGAGAACAGCCAGTCAAGTCAGGTCCGCACAGGCTGTATTACATTTTTCTCATTAAACAACGCGGTGACCGGGTCAGGGCAGCTCCTTGTTTCTGGCCAAGAAGTCGGTAGCCTGTAACGGACGGCCAAATTCTCTTCTCTGGTTACGCGTGATTTCCAAGCTGACGGCAGCCCCGCCGGAAAGCATCGACATGCGGACGGTGACGGGCAATTCCCAGGTTACAATCAGGCCAGCTGGACCCTCACACCCTTTCGTCATGTATACGGCAAAGTCCTCGGGCAGGGGCAAGTACGCGGGCAGCACTGCCCCGCATTCAATCTGACCGGGGCAGGCTCAGGCTTTTAAATAACATCGTATCGATTCCATTGGCTACTCATCGCAAGCATACCCTTGCAGTTGGTGAATCTTCCCACTCTCTTCGGCTGTTGCTTCCTGGCGAACCAGTTGTGGCACAGGCACGCCTTGCTAGGAGAGCTCTACGCCATTATTTGAACGATTGGGCCGAAGTTTCACCGTTTAAGGCATTTGTGTCCCAGAGGTAGCCTTGTTTATGTTGTTTGTCATGTGTTTTGAATTTCTGCAGTTTTTGTCACGCATTAGGGTTTGAAAGCATATGAAAAAGGATATTTGCTGTCTGTGTTTCATATCTTTCGTTGGCTTTCGCTTTTTTTCAGCGTGTTCAATTTTCAAGGTTTTTGACTACATATGTTTACTTCCGGGCTCTTTTTGGTTCTTTAACCAATCCTTTTCCATAGAATTTTCTGTCTGATTCGACTCTTTAATCATTTTCCTCTTTGGTTCACTTCTTTAACCAATCTTTTTCTCTAAGGTATTTTCTGAGGTTCTAATGCATCCTTGTGTTCGAAGATTTTTTTTCGGCATAGCTAAGTATATCTACGCTTTCTTGGGACTTTTGACGGAGTTTGAAATCCATTGATAGGAATGTAACAGTTGCCTGTATTCGTGCGTTGTGATGGTTCTTTAATCATGCATCTTCTTTCTGGTAATTTTTTAAAACGAAAGCAGTTTAGTACGTTTCGTTTTGTTTCTTTTGACGGAATTTGAGATCCAGTCATAGGAATTTAACAGTTGCCTACTGATATTTTGTGCGTTGTGATTGTCTTTGAGCTTTCGCTATTTGGCCCTTGCCTTAAATGATTCTCGCAGTTCGATCTAGTTGATATTGTTTGATTTCGAGCTCTAGTCCTCCATATTGTTGTTAATAAATGTCTATGGCAGTTGAATCGGTGGATTTTCGCCCGTTGTTTGGAATTGAGTTTCTCTGTGTCTTCTTTTTTATTTTTAGGGATATTAGATATTTAAATATCATTTGTATACAGGTTATTGGAGATTAGCAGCTTGGATTTGGCTGCTTCGCTCAGCGCCGTGATTCAGCTTTTGATTGATTCTCTCCAGGTTGGTAATACTTTACCGGTGGCCTGAAAATTTCCCACTACTGTTATGGATTTGAGGATCATTCGACTTTAGCTATCCAAATGAGGTTTTGATATCAGTCTTCCTGTTAAACAGTTTCATAACCTGTAACGACAATGGCAATGAAGACCTACACATTTGCAGTGGCAGCTGCGTACGCTGTAGTCCTGATGTTCGCTCTCTTTGGCATCGCAAAGGCTGCTGATGCACCGTCTCCCAGCCCCGTTACTGGCGCGGGTTCCATGGACTTCGTTCCTTCTGTCGGCGCCTCTTTTGTGGCCTCCGTTGTAGCGTTCTTGGCCTACATGTTCTTCTGAGAGCCATATATTTTCATATAATATACCTGGAGATTTTCATATAATATACCTGGAGATGTAGTCTGATGGTGTTTCTTAGGCTCCGTTACTTTAAACGGGCTTTGTTATTTCATTCATTGTTCTGTGGCTCGCCTGTTTACATTTTTTGTACAGAAATTGGTCTTGTAGCTGACGATACTCTATTATACATCATACTAGTGCTTCTATTTGGTTTACCGTTGGTTTTTTCAAGTCCAGTGGAGGCGGAGCAGGTTATAGATTCCTACCTTGTATTATCAGGGCTCTCCCCGTTGTGATTGTGAATACACATTTTTTTGTCCAGGACTATTTTTTCTATGCTAATATGATCTGATATTGTGATTTAGTTGATCTTCTATCTTTCCACAGTAATTAATAATTACTGGAATTTCCTCCGAATTGAAAACATGCTCATATCTGAATAATGATTTGTTTGGAAAGAATTTCTGTAGATTCTCTGTTCATAGAATTTCCGTTGATACAAATTTGCATGAGAAAGGATAAGTATTAGAACGTTTTTCTGGGTTCAATAACCTAACGAAGTCAGTTACATACAGATTCTTTGCTCATTGAAAGATGAATTTGAGTTAAAGATTGATAGAGGTTGAAGTTTATATAAAACAATGTAGGTACTGCAACCCCAGGGACTAGGTCGTTTTGCTGGGTTCAATAACCTAACGAAGTCTGTTACATACAGATTCTTTGCTCCTTGAAAGATGAATTTGAGTTAAAGATTGATAGCGGTTGAAGTTTATACAAAGCAATGTATAGGTACTGCAACCCCAGGGACTAGGTCGAGAGTGATCCGAAATTATTTGGCAGCTTTTGCTGTTAAAGAACTTGAAAGTTAATCTCTGCAGTTTACGCTGTTAAAAAAACTTGAAAGCTATTCTTGATTGCCCTAGATGCTATAAGAGGAGTTACATTTTTTTAAGGGGTTTATTAGCAGAGGCTAACTCTGTTATTATTTTTTAGGGGTTTATTAGCAGAGCTTAACCGGAATTTATCCTGTAACCTCCCATAAACTAGGTCTCGTAATCTAGCGGCTAACCTTTCATTAGCAAGGTGTTTTAGCTTTTTGAGGAGTTTATTAGCAGAGCCTAATTGAAATTATTCTCTAACCTCACATCAGCTAGGTCCTGTAACCTTCCATCAGTGAGGTGCTTTAGCAATCAGATAGGTCTTGTAATGTAACCTCCAATCAGATAGGTCTTGTAATGTAACCTCCAATCAGCTAGGTGCTTTAGCTTTTTAAGGGGTTTATTAGCAGAGCCTAACTGGAATTTATCCTGTAACCTCTCATCAGCTAAGTCCTGTGCTTTAGCTTTTTGAGGGGTTTATTAGCAGAGCCTTGTGGAATTTATCCTGTAACCTCCTATCAGCTAAGTCCTGTGCTTTAGCTTTTTGAGGGGTTTATTAGCAGAGCCTAACTGGAATTTATCTTATAACCTCCCATCAGCTAATTCCTGTAACCTCCCATCAACTAGGTGATTTAGCAAGTGATTTAGCAATGTGAACTCTAAAAACTTAACCAATTGGTGCTTTAGCAATGTGAACTCTAAAAACTTAACCCATTGAATTTTTAGACAATCGAGCTAACCGTAGGTCCTGTAACCTCCCATCAGCTAGGTGCTTTAGCAATGTGAAGTCTAAGCAATGTGAAGTCTAAAAGCATAACCAATTGAATTATTAAACCAATTAGGGGACTCCGGGGATTTGAAATTTGAAATTGTCTTTACACGTTTAGACCAGGTTGAATCACTTTCTAGTGCATAAATCGAAAAGATTTCATCATTCATGTTACGTACAATTCTTCTATACCTGCTTTTTTCTAAGTTTGGTCTTTTCTTCAATCAGAATTGACACGGCTAGCAAATCACAAAATTATATTGTAAATTGGAGATGTAGTAAATAAAGGTTTTTGCAGTGAATCAATAGCAATAGCAATAGCAATGGGTTTGTTTTTTTTGGAACAGGTCCTTGGCATTTATAATATTTGTTATCTAGTATATCTTATTTGTTATCTAGTATATCTCATTTATGAGGGCAATCAAGTTTCTTCTGTTGGTGTGTAGTCGGGATCAAAACGTCTTGTTAAAATAAATACTGGGTTATACAATATGTAATGTGTGTGCTGGATGGGTGTATACTTGAATTAGACGAGTATAACTGGATGCTGGATGCTTATTTTGTAATGGGGTTAAGCCCATTACATTTAATTTTATGTTAATATACATTTAAAATAATTATGTTGAAGTGTGGACAAAATAACATGGAGTTCTAACAAAAATAAAAATAATAATATCAAGGAGTTGTTTTTAAGTGTGATTTTTGGAATTTCTGGCTGGAATCTGTAAGAGGTATTTGTGACTTGTGTTGTTTAAATTGGTTTTTAAACTGCATATATGAATTCAGCACACTCAAAACCCCCTTAGGCCTTGGTCACTTCAACTGTGCAGTGTTCACCCACCCATTAAACTTGTGATTTCAATAGATTCTTGCTGGATTTTATACAAATTAGATTGGAAAATAAACCAATTTTTTTTTTTTTTCAAAAAGTCACTTAAAACCACTGGTAACATCAATGCTGTAAACCAACTTAACTTGCTTTATACTAACTATGGTGTTATTAAAAAAAAAACACTGTAACATCAATGCTGTAAACCAACTTGCCTTAAACTAACTATGGTGTAGTCCCAAAAAAAGGTTGTAAACTAACTTGACATAAACCAACTATGATGCAGTCCCCCAAAAAAGAAAAAGAATGTTTTTGTCTCATTCTTTGGAAAAACAAAGTTATATCTCAAATGGGCGACCAATATTTAACAAGCCATAGGCCCATTAATGTGGTGAGGAAATATAGGCAACCAATATTCAACAAGCCATAGGCCCATTAATGTGGGCAGGAAATGGCAACTATAGGCCCATTAATGTGGTCTGGCTGTATATGCTCACCATTAGATCTGACAAGTACTAAATCTAAATGTGGTCAGGAAATAGTCAGCCAATATTTAAGAAGCAGTAGGCTCATTAATGTGGTCAGGAAATGACAACTAATATTTAACAAGCCGTAGGCTCATTAATATGGTTCGACTGTATATGCTCACCATTAAATTTAACTAGTACTAAATCTAAATATGATCAAGAAATAGGCCACCAATATTTAACAAGCTATAGGCCCATTAATGTGGTCAGAAAATGACAGCCATAAATCTAACAAGTATTAAATCTAAATATGGTCAAGAAATACACTACCAATATTTAACAAGCTATAGGTCCATATGTGATCAGAAAATGACAACTAATATTTAACACGCCATAAAACCTTTCCCATATGTGATCAGAAAATAAAAATTAATATTTAGCCCGCTATAAAAACTTTATTTAACAAGCCATAAGACCTTTATTTATTTAACCAGCCATAAGACCTTTATTTAACAAGGCATAGTCCCATTAATATAATCCTGCTGTAAATTACTAACTAAATCTAACAAGCATTGACAATGCTGTTGAGCAAAAATGTGTGTTCATAACATCAATGCTTTGAAGCAAAACTTCTGTGAGACAGGAGGACAACATTGTAAGATATTTGAGCTATTTGTGAATATCCACTCCCCGTCACACACTGTCTCAGAAACATCGGCTTGGGTCCTCCAAGTTAATTGCCACTGACAGCTTGTTAGGACAAGTTAATTGTCACTGACAGCTAGTTACCGTGATTACTTGAATTGCACTTTAATAAAGAGTATTGTCAGATAATACCGTGTAGTGTAGGTTGTGCTAATCGTGATTAAAGTGCACCTCACTCCATAGTCATGACATAAAAGTGATAAATAATTGTTCATTTTGGCGCAAAACTTTGAGTAAAAATTTAAATATTTTATATAATTTTTTTAACAAAATTAGAAAAAGCCTATTTTTTCCAATAATAAAGCTTTAAAAGTTATCCATTACGTTAAAATGACTTGAAACTATGTTAATTATAATTTTTTCGCTTTACCGACCATAATTAAAATAAGTTTTGGAAATCATTAAAGGAACCCGTATGGCGTGACCACCATTCTTGGAATAAGGGTGTTGTTGTACTCATAACGAGCGTCCCGTGGCGCATGCTGTGGCCTGTCAATACCTTTTTCAAATTTCAGCGATCTTTTACTTCGGCCATGATAGCCCTCCTTACGTTGTCATATTTGTGTCTGTCACGAAGATATCTGTGCCTCTATGGTTATGACATTTGTTTATGGGTCTGGCTATTTTAAATTATTTAAAAATGTTTATATCATAATATTTTTTATTATCAAATTGTGTTGTATTGGATAATTAAGTTGATAGGATTATTTATTTTGGAAAATTTTAATTTAATTTTAAATAATTAGTAGAGGGATGACAAAAAGTTAATTTGATTTTAAATTAAAGGTTGAGATTTCTTTTCAAAGTAATTAGGTGTTTTTTTTTTAATTGAAAAAAAATGATGAGTAAATATTATAAGAAATAGATTACTATTTTTTTTGGGCATATGAAAATTGATATGGAAAGTGTTATAAGAAATAGGTTACTGTGTTTTTTGGACATATGGTATTGATAAATCGTCAGCCATTATATATTAAAATTTTCCATGATAAAGCTAGAGTAAATTTACATGATTAAGAATCTTATTACATGTGCGTTTTTTTTTTAAATGTATATGTTTACTTTATATATTAATTATTTTATCAATAATAATAATAAATACCTATGAGGTTTAGGCTTTGCCAGGTCATTTGTTCAAATTTTATTGGGAGGGGATTAAACTAGTCCAAGGGGCCAAGCTAGAATGACATGATCATAAATTGATGCCTATTATCAACAAAAATAAAAAGTATCAATTTTAATTTTATAATTTTTTTGAGATGTATAATGAAGTATGTATTTTGATATTTATTATAAATTGATGCCTATTCTCCTCTTGTTCAAAAACAGAAAAATTGTTTTTTAACATTGGTAAATTATTTTTCATTTTAATTTTTAATTTCAATCTGATTCAGAAAACTAAAAAATAATAAAATATATATTTTTGATATTTATCATAAATTAATACCTATCCATATTTATCATAAATTAATACCTATCAATATTTATCAACCCATTAATTTATATATATAATATATCATTATTTACGAATAAAATCCCAACGCAAAATCCACCTACTTTTACATGAGTCTGCTAATTTTATAAACAGGTTGGGCTAATGATAAGATGAAAGAGCAGAGCATAGGTTGTGTGGGAGTGATTCAATTAAACTTGCACATCACTCGATAAAGAGAATCTTGGAATAAGGCGCATATCGCGCAATAAGCATTATCGTTGTTATTTTCTTTAATTTTCTCGACGTTAAAAGGGATATGTTTTTAAAGCTTTTTCTTTCCCACGTGAAGGAATTTTCTTTTAGGTTTATGTTGCAAAGTATAGACGCCCTTTTAATAAACTCGTGGAGAGTGGAAGGGATGGTCTATGTTCACATTACTTGATTTAGTTTCTTTGTTGCCTATAAGGTATTTATCTTATTTGATGTTTACAAAGGTAGTAGTCTTTTAATTCAGATATTGGTGGGTTCATTAATGGTAGTGGTTTTTCTACTAATTTTAATAGTTGTTTCATTTCATTGTAAAAAAAATAATATGTTGCTTTCCTTTTTGGTTTGATGTGTTGCAGGATTGTCTTTGTATTACAGTAAACCAGTCGGAGTTATATGATGTTTGATGTATTCGAGAAGTCGTCTTCTCATTGTGGTTTGAGCATTCACTATATTGAAGGTCACACCACATTATAAGTGTTGTGATGTGATGGTCATATTTTGGTTTCTGTAATAATTTAATATAATTTCGAAGGGATAAAAATATAAATAATATTGGTTTTTTTTAAGGTCAAATGATTTAGTTATTAATAAATATATATTTTAAAAAATAGGTAGGATATTTTTATAGTAAAATTTGGAAATTGGTCAGGTTCTTTATATTTTTAAGAAGAAAGTCTCAGAAATTTGCAGAAGATTTTCTAATGAGATAAGATCGCTACTTTCCTTATTTTTATGGCCTAATATTACATTACATATATTATATATTTACAAAAATACTCCGTAGATCTTAACTGTTCGACATAATATAAATATTTAAAAGCAGACTACCTACGACCAGAGTGATCCTTGGGAATCTAAGCAACTTCCATCAACTGACTCAGATTTGCAGTTCCCTCAGCATCAGGGGCCAGACCGCTATTCACTTCAACCTTGGCTCCCATTGCCATTGGTCCAAGTGCTTTGCGTAGACCGAACATCTCCTTCAACATTCCCACTGTCGCTGTTTCGACCTTGACTTCAATATTCTCCACAATACTTCAGATTTATCATGCCTACATCTAGTGTTTCCATAGCCTTCTACAGAAGTTCCAAATCTTTTCCAAACCCATTTGTATGCGCCAACAACAATGTTGTTTGTTCTTTTATCTCTTTGACTACCAACTTGGTTGAATTATCAATCAATTGTGATACGTTCCCACTGCATCTGAAGTTCTCTGCTTCTTTTCCACTGCTTGAGTTTGCTGAAGCGATTTTCTTCGTTATTCTTGTTTGCACCAAGACTATTCTGCTCCTAATCTGCATTGCCCAACTCTTATCTATAATCCAGAGGTCCAGTTGTGATCAGATTTCCATCGCTCCATAATTAAACGAGCTCCCAGCCTGCAAACCTGTCGTGGGACACCCCTTCAGTGGAAGCAACATTACCCTGTGAACGAGATGAAACACCAAAGTACTAGAAATAAACTCACCTAATATACCATTTAATAAACGAATTGGTATATACCACTGGTCCTGTTTTATGGTTGCTAAACATTGTCGCTCCCACATGTTAATAAATGCGCTACGTCCCTTGACAACTACCACCATTCCCGTAACCAACCTCGAGGTGGTAATTAAGGTGTTATACCTCACAATTACTCCTCTCAATAATCCACCTATACCGCACTGTGATTATATTTAATTTTCTCATTAAGGGACGTGACATAGTGAAACCTTGAGATTTGAATGCAATTCTCCTTGGGGCAGGTTTGCACCCACATTTGCTTGATGGTCCACCATACTATTATTCCCTCTTTTAACATGATAAAATTTGAAATTATCAAGTTTTTTAATAAAAGGATAATTCTTGTTATCAGTGGAAAAGAGTCATTGTTAAAAGGGTAGTCGTTTTTTGAAAGCCTTACGTAGTTTTGTATCACCACCAAAGAGTCACCAACAATAATCAAAATTTTTATGCCTTTGGAGATGCTTATCTTTAGACCTTTCCAAAAAGAGAGAGTTTGGCTTAGTTATTTGAGGCTTTCCCAAGTTTCCATGCATACTTTGTTTCATATTTTTCTTCGAGGTTAAATATCACCCCACCTGCTCCTACCTCCCCGTAGTTATTAATATTATAGAGATGTGTTAATATTATTATAAAAATGTATGTCAACACATATTCAAGTTTTTATTGATGTGTACAAAGTCTAAAACCATAAAAACTATATACCCCTTGGTAGCTTTCTATGGAGTGCATCTATGATTTGAATTAGGGGAAGGGTGCAAGTTCAAACGAACATGTTGATCACATAATCCTCCACTCTTGCATCTCACAATTGAAGTAGAGCTATAAAGGACAAATATGGCTAATGGGTGAGCAAATTAAGTTCTCTACATCTACATGCAACAATACATGTGGGATGGAAAGTGCATGAGATGATGAAGTGAGGAAAATTGGAAGACATTTACATTTGCATAAGGGGGATGTAGGATGTGATGATAGAGTATATATAGGAAAATACCCATGATGAAGAACTTCACATTTGCACCAAATTTACCATGCACGATGTGGAATATGAACATTTTTGAAAAAATACAAATCAGTTTCCATCCACATGAAAAACCTGTTGAAAAATGTAACTAGGTTTTGTCTTCATAATTGTATTTGAGTCAAAATAAAATTTACTTATGAAAAATAATGAAAATAAATATTATTATTATTATGACCTATTAAAGCACGGGTTTCATGCTTGAGTTATCATGTTTAGGTCAAAGTCCCTATTGATGAATTCTGGGATTTATTCTAAGCCAATAGAGTCATTATACATTTAAAAAGACCCTTCTTGGGCTTTTGAATCATGCAAAAAGAATTATTTTAGAGTAAAAAATGAATTATGTCACCTCCACACTAAGCCGGCCTTAAGAAAATCAAGTCGTCTTCAAGAGAGGTAATTCGACATCACCAGAAGCCTATATATTGAAGCAGTTTGATTCATTTGGAGGACAACCACTCACACAAGTTCGATCTCCTAGAAGAAGTCGTGAAAAAGTGCGAAGTTGAAGTGGAAGAAAGAGAATTGCAAGATCAAAGGTTTTAGGTTATCTTTCTTTTTCAAACGTGTGATTTCCTGGGCTACGACATCAAGGTTGAAGTTCTGTTATGACATCAAGAAGTTCCGGTACGACATCAATGTAACACCCTCCTCCCACATCCACCCAAGTAACAATGTCAACTGGGGTAAACATGAAACGAGAGGCTACTATGATCATATTCGACGTCCTATGTGACCTTAATGAAGTGGAATCGACGAAAACATCACATAATCATCCAACATCAGCTTCAAAATCCTTAGGAGACATGTTAGCCACTTAGACAGCCTGTCCTTGGGTCCCACTACCATTATGGATCTCTTAGGCCACAATTACTCTCATGCTATGGTCAAGGGAGCAACCAGAGACCCAAAGTCGCTCTCACAGGCTTGCCTGCTAGTGACCAGAGACCAAAGTTACCAGTTCTGTGACAACGACCCCGGGATTTAAGCCACTTTTTCAGGCCTAGAGTTCAGGTCACTACCAGAATGGAGTGATAGCTTAAAATCAGTAAAAGTATAGGGAAACAATGATGCAAAAGCAATAAGTTGAACAAGACCTTAACTAAACCCCTATTAGCCATGACAAACATTTCGTCAAACATATAATCAACATGTAACCTACACGTGTAAACAACATAATTAAGTGTAGGGATCTTATCCCTATTTGAGAATCGCTATAAACCACTGTTGCTTCATGTCATTTGCTACATTATCATCTATTAGGTCATAGACACATTATCCATTCATATACAAGTAAAAACATGTTGAGCGCTATACATAACTGTTGTTATAAAATATACATATAACCAACATAATAGGAACAAAATTACCATAAACGTATCAACCATCAAAATCCACATATACATCAATACATTTACACATGAAAATCAAGGGAATGATTTTTCTCGTTAATGAATGCAATGAACCAATCGGAGATGAGACTACCACGTTCCACTCGACCATAGATTGACTGAGTCAAGTCTCTCCAACCAATCATCTCAGTGCCATATTCCAAGCATGAATGTGAGACTCATAGAACACATCAAACTCACCAATCAACATGGATGCCATCAGAGTTATCCACCTACACGTGAGGAATTTAATTGCCTCCTAGTCTCTAAGGCTTTACTGCAATCCATAGTCTGATTAAGGGCTCATTTAGCCCTACACCGAGAAATAATCTCCAAGCTTTGCCGTGCATCCCATCTCGGGACCACTAGGCCCAACGGAGATAAAAGCCACCTCTCACAAATATTTTTAGGCCCATTGACACACACAATCTAGATTTACCGTAACCCACAGTCTGGTTTAGGGGTTACTAGCCCAGTGGCTTCGTGATCCACAATCCGGTTCAGGGACCACTATACCACGTGTTTATCAATTCAGAAATCCACCCCACTCAGCTTCGAATCTAATCCGACCATCCCATATAAACTGAATGAGAGAACCCATCTCATCAACGCTATCAGGGAATGACAAGGCTAGGTTGAAAACACTGTCACACCTGGAAAAAGCCATGCCATGGGAGAAAAGAAACACATGCAATCCCATGCATGCCAAATCTAGAAAGGAAAATACACATGCAAGTTGATACTTATAATGAAGCCTATAATAGCTGCTTGATCCTGTCTTTCCCTGCCTGATATTTGCTTCGTCTTGCCTGCTTTTCCTTTCTTGCTCCAATGTTAAAGTGCTCCAAGAAACTCTGCCTAAGAGTATGAGAGAGAGAGAGAATGGCAAGAGAGCTCCAAAACTGAACTAATCCTCAAAAGCCTTTTTTATCAATGAGGCTTCTATTTTATTCATTTTCCTCCTCACATGCAACCTGTGACTTTTCACCTCCATTTTCTCCTAGTTTCCATTATTTTCATAAATAAATGTGTCAAAAATGTCATTTTTCCTTTTCAAACCATTAGACATTGCCTTTGCCAATTTCCTTAGCCATAAACAACCAAATGAACACCCACTAGGATGTCTTGCCCAACATTCAACTTGGAATACATGTCCCATCAATCATGGTCTTATATATTTTTACATGAGTTTTTTAACTAGGGTTGTACAGAACCCTCCCCCTCGGGGGACACCATCCTCAATGTTCAATGACACCTATAACCAACATGACTGCTAAAAACAAAACCTACTATCCATGGAGCTTTATAACACAACTCACTGCAGTATTTACAATGACCATCTTCTAAAACATGACAAACATACCGTTTATTGGAGCTTTATAACACAACTCATTACGATATTTACAATACTACATATACACATGAATATCTGTTAAACCAACAAATAAGAGAATAAGATCACTGTATCAATCAACAAAGGAATCCAGAGGCTCACACCTCCACTCTCAAAGTAACACTAGGATTGACCTCCTTCCTAGGAAGTCCATAATCCATTGCAAAGTGAAATCTTCATCCACTGTCCAACACTACAATCTAGTGCCACTTGTCCTCTAAATGAACAATTATCGACTCATTGTTTCAGAGCGCACTCCCAATATGCGTCTAATTCCATTTGGCAATGCTAATGACAAAAAAAAATATCCTTGACCTTCCCTTCTTTGATACATAGTCCCTCGGGCAATCCAGTGACCTCTTCTGTGCAATCACTCATCTTCCAAGTTCCCCGACATCCCCTATCCTGGGCGATCCATCCCTCGGCAAGGCTTCTTCACATCGGAAGATCAAACAACCAAGACATATACCTTTCTTAAAACCATCATACCGGTCATAGTATGTTCATGGAAATCAATGGACATTATTGGATACTAGTGCCCCACAATGGCCCTGCTCCTGAAGTGCTTTACCAACATAATGCTGCTTGTTCCAATTTCTTTTGTTGTTGTCGCTAATTCTTGCAGTCGATTCAACCATCCAACTAAGCATTTCCGTGCTTTCTGAACCAAGCATATAACTTCCATTAGATTCAAAATAAATTGAAATGACTTTAAATCATACCTCATTGGTAGCTCATCAATAAGGTATACTTGCAATCCTATTTACTTCCTGTCAAAACAAGTCAAACTAATATTTTTGATCAAATCATCATGTATAAACATATCACATCAGGTTAGCTCAGAACAAAATCATCATACGTAAAATCATAGATCACATGTAACCATAATAAACTAAAATTGTAGATCACATATAAGCATCATATACCATAATCATAAATCACATGCATAATAAAATTGAAATAAAACGCTGATACTTATCATTTAATCAATCATTAGCTTTCACTTTTGTCTTTATTTCATACGCACTTCGGATCGGTTACCACACACAACAAACACTCAATGCCTTCTCCTCAACCATGTGCATGTACACATAGCGTGCATCACACACATACTATCACACGTTGCATACAACACCATGCAATACATGCGCCTATACCTGACATACAACACATACACCTACACCATGTGTACAACACAACAAAAATACATATATAGAGTGCAACACAATGAACGCATATGTCACGATAACATGACTACACAATGCACATACATAGTACCGCATGCCCACAAAAAAACATGTATGACATGCACTCAATCCCACATGTACACCAATACCACATGTACAAAGCACCACCTGCACAACGTGTGCACAACATCACATGTATACGACACCACCTGCACAAGGTGTACACAACATCTCATGTACACTGCATCACTGTACAATGTGTACACAATACCACATGTACACAATACCACACACATGACACATACATGATACCACATGTACACATCGCCACATGCATGACATACACAAAACACCACCTGCACACAGCGCCACTTGTACAACATGTACACAACATCACATGCACACAAAACCACTTGTACAATCATGCATACAACACCATATGTACATAGCGCCACATGTACAATATGCACGCAACACCACCTATACATAACACTGTATATCCAACATGTACATAACATCATCTGTACACATCACTGCATATCCAATTATGCGCACAACACCATATGTAATATTCACACAACACTATTTGTACCATCTTGTACATAACACTCCATAAACAACATGTACACACGTTATATATATACAACACCACATGTGCACATATCATAGATGCAACATGTACACCATATACATCATATGCACAACAGTGGTACCACACATCCAAAACCACCCGGTCCTTACTGAGAAACCTAGCTTCCAGTGTCTTATGCATGCTTATCCTAGCATGCCGCATACCACACTTCTTTCATTTCATTGATGTATCCCTCGGTATACCCTGTCCATAACATAAGCATAAACATAATACAATATAAATTCGTATTCACATGACACTGACATCATATATTTGTCATGACTACTCTTTCCACTTGATTCCTCATAGCCATGAACTTCTTCATGCCATTCGCCTGCATAGGAAATCATTCCGCCACAAAAACGATTCTTCATTAGGGGAGTTTTGAGGTCTAAAATGGGCCTCCTAAGAAAAATGTACAACTAAAATAAACTTTATAAGAATCAATAGGATTTAAGATGATGATGTCAACCATGGGGAATGATTCACCATTTTTGGAGTAAAAAAATATTAAAATAATAAAACTACTCTTTCAACTCGTATTTTCAACTTATCTCCCTAAGTTTTTACTCAAATTTCGAGCGGGAGTACTCGTTGGATGAAAAATTTAATTCCTCGTTCAAAAAGTACCCATGTTGCATACTTTCGATGGATCCTGCTACACGAAAAATGAGAAATACATGAAAAAATGTGAGTGCAACCACGTTTTTCATGTGTTTCTCATTTTTCGTGTAGCAGAGTCCATAAAAAGTATGCAACATGGGTAGTCCTTAGACGAGGAATCAAATTATGCATCCATTGAGTATTTTTGCTCGAAATTTGAGTAAACCCATAGGGAGATAAGTTGAAAATACAAGTTAAAAAAATAGCTTTTCCTTTTTTTCTTCTAAAATTTGATGATGTAATATAATTTTGTTTTTATATTTCCACTATTATTTTATAATTTCCTTAAAAATCCCATTTTATACCTCAAAACTTCCCTAATGGATGATCTGTTGAACAACGACATAGATACATGGATACATACATACATACATATACGTAAACATTAGCATAAACAATTATGATCTTGTCAGACTAATATATATATATATATATATATATATATATATATATATATATATGCGGTTAATAATCATGATCTATGACAACCCTGTCAAAACATGACATACATACACACCTATATATATATATATATATATATATAATATAATATATATAAGCATTAGCATAATCATGATCATAACATATTACCAGATATCAAGGTCAAGATTTAAGAGAACTTCCTTTATTCATGCAACACATGCATGGCATTAAGAATAATCGTTCCCAACATAGCCAAGGTGTCTGATGCCTCAAATCCATTTAATTCACCTTTCTTGATTACCTTTCCCATCACTGTTTTTTCAACATCCATTTACACCAATGGACCTAACCAATCCAACTGATTGTCATAGTCTTACCTTCCATTACGTTTACTCATGCACCAAACTTCATCCGTGTCTTATTTTTCCTGTTGGGTACCACACGACTCTCCCCAAGCTCCATTAAATTTCCTCTTTCCTGACCAATTCCCAAGACTCAAAAGTTAAAATGCAAGTACAAGAAACAAGCAAGAAGAAAACCATGAAAACCAAAAGTAATATGACACCACAAAAAAGTGGCATGATCATGCACTAAAATTTACAAAACTGAAAATCAAGCATAAGCAAATCACAAAGACAAAAAGCACAAGACTAATAATAGACGCCATGATTCAATCCCATGGTTCCCAGGGAAATCTCAACCCGAGTTTCTTCAATATTTCATGGCAATCTCTTTCCATGCAATCCCCTGCATCATACTACCATAAACACATAACTGTCAGTGCACAAATAAACATAACAACATACTAGTTACTTTACCTTGTTGTACCAAACACATTGCTTGCAACTGAACACATCCACACCATCTGTCAAGGGACACCAACCCTTTGACAGACCCACCTGTAACTAAATGCTAGCTAGTATACCTATCAATACATGTTCATGAATCTAGCACATATCCACATAATTTCAAACGAGATCCAAGTTAATAAGAATCCCTCTATGCAAAGCACTCATTTATTTGGAGTTAGGGTCTCCAAACATAGCCAAAGGAATTCTTGCCCAATTCCTTTCTTTTACCTTTTTACTTTGTTGCAATCGACTCTTACTATGCGCTGTCACATCACCCAACTGTTAGTTATATAAATACATCAACTATTATCTTGTCACACTAATACCAAACATGTTTCCTATAACTGCTCACACATGTCAACCACATGTTCCAAACATCAAGACAATCATATATATAAATTTGAAATCAACCCTTACCAAGGCTAACAATCATGTCATAATCCATAGCCAACTCACAGTCATTAGATATAATGCTACAACTGGCGCTTATTATACTTAAGTACATATAAACTGTCCCAACACATGTATTAGTACAATCATCTTAAAACAAGATCATTGGAACACATACTCATATTATGCAATTCATCAAACATTCAAACAACTTGCAAACATACCATGTTAACTAAATCAACTAGATGATGTAATCAACCACTCAAACATAAAATATATGACATAAAGAAACTCATACCTTAATGTATCTCAAGGGAGGCTATCTTGTCTGCGCAATCAAGATAGTTAGCACAATATAACTTCTCAACACATAAGATTAAACATAAATAAGATCATGTTATCCATAACAATCACTAACTAACATGTTCACATCCTAACTCAAAAACATTTGTCATTCATGCATAACAATCACATATGCAAAGTCAATCCAGATTAGTACAACACCATATCACAAATATGTCGGCTCATACTTGAATATTGTAACCATAACCATTTGCATAGGGCAATCCAACTTAGTGTGATACATATAACATCAAGATATAAATTCTATAACCCTAATCATCAAGCTAATTATCATTTAACAATAAAATGTCAACATATAATAAATTTTATCAACAACATATAACATAATCATCAGGTTATCTAATATAAAACAACAATAGCAATGCATACAACTACATGCTAATATCATTTTTGACTATCCGACACATGTGCATATAACTACACCAATCAACTAACATCTTTCATGAATGTAACCATAACATCAAAAGACATGTAAATAAATTTAATGTATATAAAATTAATGCATATAACAATCCTTGACTTACATATCTGAACGCCCCACATACACACCTATATGACGACATGCTCTTGCCTCGAGGTCCAAAGCTACAACTTCAATTTGATGATCTGCATCCCCTGTTCTATCTCAACCAACACACTAGCATCCTAACAACCAATAGCACCATGATGATCTAAATTGCATACCATGAATTCACAAGGCGTGTTTGACCTACTGTTTGTGCATAACTATAACCAAGGCCATACATGCATAATGACTTCATGTAGACATATAACACGAGTAAAAAAACCATATACACATCCTTCCAACGAGAGTCCAGTCATCAATGCATGACCATATCAACTTCACAAACCATGACCTCATGCATGACAAGAACAATTACTCCATTATATGCATTTTCACATGCAACCATCAACATGCATAAGTAATGCATAATCAACTACACATATTCATGAATGCATGTAGTTGAGAAAAAGTGACCAATACTAGTAACTAAACCTACAAGATTGATACATGTAATCAAACATACAAGAGTGCAGTCTAAGATACAAGGATGTAATCAAGTGACATATAACAATATGTAACCAATCATATACTCATGATGATGCATTCCATAAAATCAATCATCAAGTCCCTCATGATAACCTTACTACAACCATGATCAATATTATGTAATGAAACAAGCATATGGAATGCAAGTGTAAGAGACACACATGAAAGTGATATGCATGCATGACCAACGCACATCGCCCATCCAGTTCGAGGGGTGAACCATGCTTTGATACCACCTTGTAACACTCTCCTCCCACATCCACCCAAGTAATCATGCCAACCGGGGTAAACATGAGATGAGAGGCTACTATGATCAGATTCGACCTCCTATGTGACCTTAAGGAAGTGGAATCGATAGAAACATTACACACAATCATCCAACGCCACCTTCAAAATTCTCAGGAGACATGTCAGCCACTCAGACAGCTTGTCCCTGGGTCCCACTGTTGTTTTGGATCTCTTAGGCCACAATGGCTCTCATGCTATGGGAAAATGAGAAACCAGAGATGCAAAGTCGCTCTCATAAGCTTTCTTGCCATTGACCAGAGACCAAAGTTGCTAGTTCTGTGCCAACGACCCTGGGATTTAAGCCACTTTTTTAGGTCTAGAGCCCAGGGTACTGCTCCAAAATGGAGTGATAGCTTAAAATCAATAAAAATACAAGGAAACAATGATGCAAAATAAATAAGTTGAACAAGACCTTAATTTGACCCCTACTAGCTATGACAGAGATTTCGTCAAACATATCATCAACATATAACCTAGAGGTGTAGATAACATAATTAAGTGTAGGGATCTCATACTTATCTCAGAATCACTATGAACCATTGTTCCCTCATGTCATTTTCTGCATTATCATCTATTAGGTCATAGACACATTATCCATTCATATACAAGTAAAAACATGCTGAGAGCCATACATAGCTGCTGCCATAAAATATACATATAAACAACATAATAGGAACAAAATTACCATAAACATATCAGCCATCAAAATCCACATATACATCAATACATTTACACATGGAAATCAAAGGAATTAATTTTCTCATTAATGAATGCAATGAACCAATTGTAGATGGGACTACCACGTTCCACTCGACCATAGATTGGCTGAGCCAAGTATCTCTTTAGCCAATCACCTCCATGCCATATTCCGAGCATGAATGTGGGACTCATAGAACACATCAAAATCACCAATCAACATGGATTCCACTGGAGTTCTCCGCCTACACTGTGAGGAATTTGAGTGCCTCCTAGTCCCTTAGGCTTTACCACAATCCACAGTCTGATCCATGGATCACTAGGCCCTACACTGAGAGATACTCTCCAGGATTTTCCATGCATCCCATCCTGGGATCACTAGGCATAATGGAGAGAAAATCCACCTCTTGGCTTTACTGTATATCCCGCCATTCACTGTAAAGGATTCCTAGGACCACTGAGGCACACAATCTAGCTTTACCACAACCCACAATCCGGTTTAGGGGTTACTAGGCTAGTGACTTCATGATCCATAGTCTAGTTCAGGGACCACTAGACTATGTGTTTGTCAATTTGGAGATACACCCCATTCAGTTTTGAATCCAATCTGACCATCCCACATAAATCGAATGAGAGAACCCATCTCATTAAAGCTATCAGGAAATGGCAAGGCTAGGCTAAAAATATTGTCACACCTAGAAACACTCATGTCATGGTAGAAAACAAACACATGTAATCCCATGCATGTCAAACCTAACAAGGAAAATACACATGTAAGTTAATACCTGTAATGAAGCTTGTTGTAGCCGCTTGATCCTGTCTTTCCCTGCTTGATATTTGCTTCCTCTTTCCTTCTTTTCCTTTCTTGCTCCAATGCCAAAGTGATCCAAGAAACTTTAAGTGTCCAAGAGTACGAGAGACAGAGAGAGAGAATAAGGAGAGAGCTCCAAAACTGAACTAATCAAGCTTGCTAACTAATCCTCATAAGCCTTTTTTTATCAATGAGGCCTCTATTTTCTTCATTTTCCATCATTTTCCTTCGTTTCCCTTCTCACATGAAACTTGTGACCTTTCACCCCCTTTTTTTCCTAATTCCATTATTTTCATAAATAAATGTGCAAAAAATGCAATTTTTCCTTTCCAAATCCTTAGCCATTGCCTTTGCCAATTTCCTTAGCCATAAACAACCAAATGAACACCCACTAGGATGTCTTGCCCAGCGTTCAACTTGGAATACACGTCCCATCAACCTGGTCTTATATATTTTTACATGAATTTTTTAATGAGGGTTGTTACAATCAAGGTCGAAGTGCTACTTCAAGGTAGAATTGTTGCTTCAAGGTTGAGATTGTTGCATTAAGATCAAAATTGCTAGGTCGAAGTTACTACTACATCGAAGTGCTGTTGCTGCTGCTACTGCATCTAGGTCGAAGACTGTACTAGAAAGTGATCATGTGCTGAAAAAGGAAAGGGCTAACTTGTTGTGGAGGAAGTCTATGTCTAAGTTAAGAGTCTTGGATTATCTCAAGAAAATTATTGAAAGAAGAGATGTTGACTGCGTTTTCTCAAAGATTGGAGTTTTTCCTTGGCTTTCTTTCTACATCTGGTGTCCTTGATATTTGTGCTATTGATTTGGTAATTGCTTGATGAACTAAGATAAAATAAGAACATAAGAAAGTTAATAAGAACACAAGGATCTCACAAGTAATTATCAAGTATAAGAAAATCTTTCAAACTTTCCAATTTTCAAACAAAACCCATGCTGAATATGAAACAATAATCTGTAAACTATTGTGGATATTCCACTAGATAGTTCATTACAACAATTTTGATAAAATTAACTTAGAAGTCCAAAAGATAGACTGTGAGGGTTTATTTTTATTTAGATTTATGAATTTGTAGATTATTGTTTATTTCATATGCATGAAAATTTATATTTATAGAAAAAATATAAAACAAAGAAATAAAAACTCATAAACCATGATTGACACAAGATATAACCTAGGAAACCATTTTGGGAGAAAACGCAGTTAGAAGGTGAGGCGACTAAGCTCTCTTTCTTTGTATAGAAAATGACAGCGAGTACAACGAAGACTTATGGCTCTTGGGCTACTAAAATGCACAAATTCTCTCTATGTGCTTCCTCCTTATTCCTCTTGGCTATTCTGCTCGTCCATGGAACAAATTCACTAAAAAAGAATGGAACCCATTTTCTTCCTAAGGATTTGGTTATAACACAACCCAATAGCCTACTAGTGGTTAGGTTTGACCACCCAATCTCTTAAGAAAAGTTAAATTATCAATTCTTCTAGTTTCTTCTTCATCATAATCACATGGGTAGCCCCTGTTTCATGAGATATGGGGTTTGACATGGCATCCTCTTGAATTATGGTGGTGAAAACAAGAATGTCAACTTCCAAGTGGCATAAATTTTGCACGTGGACTTTGATTGAGATGATTTTTGCATTGTTGGAAAAGTTTTTGTGTATAGGAGAAAAAGGTGCAAGAGTAACATGGCAAAGTTCCCCCCCCAAAAAAAATTTCAATTTGATGCCTCAATTTCTCTCAGAAGGTTTCAGACCCCAATTTATTAAACTAAGCCCCACTGGTAAAAATGATCCTATGAGTTGATTCCTCCACTTTTTCCACTCTGGAAGCATTGGAATAGTTGACAAACAATATAATGATCCAATCTAGATCAAACGACTTCTTAAAAAAATATTGGATGAAATAAACAATGGAAATTTTAATAATTTTTCAAAGTAATATTAAAATAAGGCCTAACATTTTGGTATGGAATAAAAAGGAAATACAAGAGATACAAGAAAAGAATAGTAAGTAAACATTGACACATGGATTCACAACATATACCAAAAATGTGAAATATAGAATCTTATTAGTTCCTGCCGTTTGGTATGGGACTATAGTAATTAGAATCGTTGGCGTAACATTTTTCAAGTTAGGATTTAATGAGTTTTTGACCTCACCCTGTATAGTGTGCCGTCTGTTGACCATATTCTAATTTATTTCATGGTCTTATTTGGCCTCTTCCCCAGGACGAGAGGCTATAAGCATATACTATCTTGGGTTTGTCTCATTCATATTTCAGAACTGTAAACTAATGCTAGCATTAGTCTACAAGTATGAAATGCTAGCAAAATTTGGAAGTGCCAGGGAAGGTAAAGTCATTTATTAGTCACTGAAGTTTCCACCTATGAATCCATGTTGATGCGATGTCTACTGTGGCATCTATAGAATGAGATATGGCGAGAATGGGAGGATCATAATAGATCGAGGGTTTTTTGTTGTGCTGTGTTTCTTTAGGTGCGCAGTGGAGGAATTGCTTCTCGATCTTGACCTAGACCTAGTAGTGAATCCGTTACAGGATTATTCATATGTGGGTCTTTGGTTCTGTAAAAGCTAAGGGAGAAACTCGTATTGAATAGATATATTGAATCATATGTTGAACATGCTAGGATGTGCAAAAACCCTCCACATGTTATCATGTCTGCTTTTGGTGTTGCTATCTTTGTTCCTCCTACTACTCGATCTTAGTCTAACTTGCTCAATTGAATAGTCTACTGACTAGAGAGAAGGACCACATCACTTCTCCGAACACTATTAATAGGTTTACTATGTTATTCTCATGGGGAGTTTTTCTCTGCGAATGGGGAGTAGTCTATTATGCTCATCTGTATCTGTGAATGGGGAACTATCTACTCTCTCATCACCCAGTTAACAAACAAGGTTACTCTTTGATGCAAATGGACATAGATTTTGTTCTGCGAACAACTCTATAACTGTTTCCCATGAAACTACATTCTCGAATCACCCAACTCCCAAATGAACGTTGTGTTGCTCAAGGGGATCTATTCTTCGTGCTGTTAAACAAATTCATGCATACACTAACCATGGTTATTCCATTTGGGAGTTTTGGCTCTCGATGGAGATGGAATGATTAGAAATGGTGCTCACTAGTATCCAAATAAGAAATACCTACCGAACCAACCCATTTTAAGTACCCTCATTCAAGTATCAGATTAAGCCTTCCCCTTAGAGCTAAAATGCGAATTCCATCTACTGTTGAGCGAGCAAGCATCAGAATAAATAAATTTATAATTATTGGAGTTTTTCATGCAGTCATAGGAGGGTTTCAGGTGGTGGGCACTTGTAACACTTATGATAAGCATGTATTTACCAATATAAGAGCCAATTGATCGATAAGGATGGAGTTGGATCTCTCGAGGAGCCATTCTCTAAGGGCTGTATGACATACACGGGGATCTGAGAGATTAAGTAAATGGGGGGCCTAAGATTGGGAATGGCTTGGCCTGCGATTTTTTTATGATCAACCAAGGGAATGTTGCTGCTACTTGGGATGGTTGGGCTTGGATAATAAAGAGGCTTTATTTGACTGATCGGTGCTTGAATGCTCAGTTTGACTACACAACTGGGCTCCTGGACTAGGTTATCACACTACTCAGTTGATCAACTAACCCAATCACACATCTCCCACCCAACGTTCAATGACAGATCAGAAGTATCTATCTTCCACACCTTACTCCCAATACGTATCTGTATCCTATTACCTCTCCCGAGACGATCCTTCTCAAAAGGATTTTAGTATACCATGGGTAGGGTGCATAGTGGGTCGATTTATCCACAAAGGACCGCATGGTTGAGTGATATCCTTTTAAGGATTTTGTACAGGATGATTCATAGGCATGACAAATATTATTTTTGTTTGGGATGCTTTATTCAAAGTCCATGGCTTTAAAACTCCTGTCCGCAATAACATGGCACCTCCTATATGAATTCATACTTTCTTGTTCAATTGTAGTGGATAGATTCATAGTTCAAGGAAAGTGACTACAACTAGGGCACACACACATAAAAGGGTAGCAAAA
Organism: Pinus taeda; assembly: GCA_000404065.3. Lineage (NCBI taxonomy): Eukaryota > Viridiplantae > Streptophyta > Pinopsida > Pinales > Pinaceae > Pinus > Pinus taeda. Next base: position 233,236 of record APFE030707091.1, on the reverse strand, counting down.
AACACATGGCCACAAACTGCAAGGTTATGGAGACATTTGACATTTGTAAAGCTGATTGAAACACAAAAAACCAAACATATGACATTTGTTTAGCTGATTGAAATAGATGAGAGGGAAGAATATAGTGTGTATGAATAGATGTCACATGGTTAAGGAATTTTTACATAAGGAAACACATAAAGGCAGATAAGATCATACATTAATATTTAATAATATATATTAAATATGTGTTGCTTTATATTATTATTTTGAATGCATTTCACTTAGCTAAATTTCATACGTGTAATTTTCTCTACTCTTATTATATAGTACAATGCTAAAACTATGTATTGTTCATGTGAATGAACTTAGTTTTGCTGTTAATTAAGTTCTGCCCTCTGCTCTGTGTTTGTGAACCAACACTCATTTTACTGGTATGTCTCGCTTCCTTATTGAAAACAATCTTCTTTTATATATACGAGATTCCAACAAATCCTCTTAAATGCGTGCAAGTTGGTAGGTCAATGGCCCTATCTTGGCTATCACTTGGAAAGGCACACTAAACCTTGGAGAGAGTTTGGTACAGTTTCCCACTCTAGAGAGTGCTTTTCTTTCCACAAGTGATTGAGAATGTCACTAACCTCTTGAGTAAGTGACAACAACTTATCCCTTTTCTTCTTCCATGACTGATATGGAAGCGTTTTATAGAAAAGGCCTTGCCATGTTACAAAACATGGTATATTATGGTGTAGGAGGTGCTCAAGGGAAGCATGGTCATGGACCATGGATACCCTCGGATGTAGATGATAGAAAAAAAGTTTCCCTTCTTCTTTAGCATTTGATAAGATGTATAACCTATCTAGGTTTTAACATAGGAAAGGAAACCTTTTTTCCTTCATCTAATGTTCCTGGATTAATGAATCAACTTGGTTCTATCTAGAAAGATAACATATGATAGTCTATACATATATTATAATTAACTGCTTCTGTGTAACCAAACGCTGGTGTATTTGAGAATCCTTTATTTTAAATTTTCAAGTCATAATGTAATTGATGAATATGAAATTTCTTGGTTGTATGCCCCATGAATAATTTAGTCTTTTACTTTAATGTATCTATGAGTGTAGCATACATAAAAGTACATATTTGCACTAAAGTCCCTCCATGGGAAAGATGAATAAATTGGCAACACACAACTTTTGGTTAGCCAATCTCAGTGTAGACGATTAGGCTAGTCGTGATTAGCGTTGAGTCGTTAACCTATTTCTGACTAATTTTACTATAGATACTGAGAATCCTTGATATCCATCAATGAAATTGAATAATGTTGAATTTCTTGGTTGCATGCTCTGTTAATTGTGGTGTCTTTTGCTATATGTATTTGTGAGGTTAAGGTTATAGTATAAGGCTACATATTTGTACTCAAATTTCTTTATATGAATGCTTTTCACCTTGAATGCTTTAAGGATCATGTTAATCATCATTTATCTTCAGTTTAATGGAAATCTTGTCAAAATCATTGATATTATTGTTAGACTATTATTTGTTGGGACATCTGCTTGAGATACAACCAATGCTCCCAACATATCTTCTTTATATCTTATTTCTCAAAAATCTCGTTTAGATACCTATGTCAAATTGATATCACAACTTGATGGCAGGCTGATATATAATAATTATTTGTGAGATAAAAACATGGGATTTTTACCATGCCAAATATTATTGGGAGTCAGGGATCAAACATTGGTATCTATGGATTTTAATACCTATGTTAACAAATGAAAAAGTGGGAATATCACTGACAAGAGGGTTGATACAATAGAAAATCATATATTAAGGACAACATGGGTGACATGGGAACTATGATAGGTCATGGTCATCTAGTCCCATGGGATTATTAGTTAACACTACATTATTCAAATACATATAATGGGTTACTAAAGGTAGTATATGATTTTTCCAAGAGGAATCCCAAATAAGGCGCACCTCTAGAAGTCTCTCCTCTCACTCAAATGTTATTTGGATAGAAGGAACCTTCCCAGGTACCCTCAACCATAGATTCATCACATCTGAGACTACCTTCCCAAACTGAAAAGAAAAGTGGTACTAAAAAGGAAGAAGACAAAAGAAATCAACAATCATTTTCGGTTGCAATTTGACATTCTCTTCGTTCATTTGTAATGGATTTCTTTTATGTCCAAAACTAATTATATCAAATAATGGGTTGTTTCTTAATTTATCTAAGAAGACAAAGTGTTGTAGATAGTAGATGAATAAAATATCTAGTAATTAGGATATTTGCTGCCAACTAACATTGTAACAACATTCATGTCAGAATGCACTGTACAAATTTTGCAACTAGGTATCAACTTTTGCATACAAAACTGTGTAAATCCCATATGCCTTGCATGTTATTAGCTTATTTTCTATTTGATATTTACTGTACTAAACATTTTGTAATCAAATTCAGTGATTCTATTTGATATTTACTGTACTAAACATTTTTCAATTAGATTCAATATCCATTGAGCATATCTGAATTGATAATATTTTTTTGAACTTCATTTATCTAGGAAACTATGTTTATATACTAATTATCAATTTATGTACTAATTATAAGTATTTTTCTTCTCACATGTCTTTCGTTGGACACTCACATTCGTAATTTTAGCAGGTCAATAGACATTTTCACTTGCAATCTAAACAACTCAATAGACATTTGCACTCCGAATTTTACAGGTACACAACACTTACTTCCTTCTATACATCAAATTTCTTTGTTCAATTTGCTATTATGATATTACCATTTATAATTGCATTGAACTATTAAGCATCATCATGTGTACTTCATCTCAAAAAGACAAATTGGCATTAGTCTTGGAGAGTCATAACTTGTTTCGCGTGAACAATTTCTTATATTTGATTGGACATTGTTTGTTTGATACTTTAGAACTTTTACTACATTTTAGATACTCATCAATAGAGTTAAGAAAATGAACAATAGAGTATTTTAGAAAATGCCTAGAAAAACAAGATAGGGAAGCAATTTTAGCTTACGAACATGAAATCCATGAAGATTAATTAAAAGAAATGCACAACATTAGCAATTGTGAATTGTATTTAGACAAAATGTCTAGATCAACATCAATTGATATACCGCTAGAATCTAGAGGCCTTTAGGGATATATTTTTTATATATATGTTAGCTATAAAATTAGTTGGAAATTCCAATTAGATTTTGGTCCAAAACGAACATGAGAGTTTATTTGCACTTTAATCAGACCGTTGCAACAAACACTTATGGCATATTATTTCATGACGAGGATACTTTGAATGGTCACTTTGAAACTTTGCTTTGTAGAGGAGACTCTATCATAGATTCTGCCTTTAGGTAACAAAGGAACACCTCATATGAACAAAAGAACTTATCCACTAAATGAGATAACATAGAAACATGCCATCTTCGAAATGAAAATGATGCAACTCAAAGAAAAATATGTCATGCTGAAACATAAACATCTCATGCACCAATCGACATCAATACTAAGGACATTGTGATGTTTCATTCAACATATTATTCAAAAAACAATATTGAAACATAACTTGAAGCAAAATGTCAACTTGTTGCAAGCAAATTCAAACCTTCTCGTGGCTTAAAGAAGCATAAGAGAAGTTTATCTTTGCATGTGCTTAAGGAAATTATTTGGAAAAAGTTGAAAACACAGAAAATAAGGCTTGCATATATCACAACAATAATGAAACAGGAAGCAATTCTAGACGATCTAGAACATGTAGTTGACACGATGAGATTTCGCTCACTTGGACACTTGAAAAAAAATATTAGAAACATATCATAAAAAAAACTTGTAACATCTTGTGGCTCGAAAAGACAGGAGAAAATATTATATTTGCATGTGCTTAAAGACATTATTTAGGAAAAATTGAAAACACAAACAATAAAACTTGCATATATCACAACGACAATGAAACCAGAAGTAGTGGTTGAAAATTTAGAACGCGGCACACCTACAACAATATCAAAAGATCTATCAAGACATATGAAGAGATCAATAAAATATGATCCATTGATTCAATCAAGATCAAGGAAGAAATCACTATAACTATCAAATTTTGAACATAAATATCAAACACAGATAAGTGAAAAACCTATATTTGATTGTTCAAAAGAGATGTTTCCTTGGTCAAACAAGTAAGACAAACAACACAAGAAAACAACATCATGAAACTATCAGATAGTTTCATTGAGAATGCTAGACCTAGTACTAAAAATGACTACATTTGTAAGCATTGAAAAAAAGCATTTGAAGATGACACAATTCCTAAATATGCAGTTGTCAAAGAAATAAGAAGAAATAATGCCACTAGGACACTCACACAACTTACTGAACTAGAGGAAAGACTAGTTTCATTAAGGTTTCCCTTCTTGCAAATAAAGGAAATGGGGCATCGACATAAAAAAATGTAACTAGGCTTAAATGGAGGAGTCATTAATGTCCCTACTAACATTTTTTGAATTCAGTCTGCATTGCCTCGAATCATAAAAGAATCTGACAGAGTTCCAGTTGTGGTAAAAAATAATTTAAGATTCAAAAGTGCTTATGCATTTGGCCGAGTTCGAGTTCACAAAGTCATGAAAACAGTAAAACAATTGTGCAAAGGAATGCTTTACAAGCTAGAAAAAAACACCATAAATGATAATTGGAAGCAAATGTTCCTAGAAAACCAAGAAAATATGAAATTTCAACTGAGACTGAAGATAGAAAAAACGATAACCAAGATATTGGTGAACCGACCACAAAAACATTGATTTATGGATTCATTGATCCACATACTATCTAGGATCTTGTAAATAAAGAAATTAATATTGCACCTACTGCAAGATACATGCCATTAGGTATTTTAAAAGATAAGTACTTAGAAGAGATGATTTTTCCATCACTCTTCTATGGCAACAAATGCCCAAGTGATATTTCAATTTTTTTTACATATCAAAATATTTGCCAATGGTAATTCCTTCATAAAAACCACAATTTTTCTTATCATACAACTAAACTGTTTTATAGATCAATTCACATTATCATAGATCAAGTGTTGAATACAATGTGGATCAAAATGAGAAAAGGCCAATTAAAGGGAAGGAAACTAGTTGCGAAATATGTAAATTCAAAACCAAATTTGGATCGCATTTTGAAGTCTAAAATTGGGTACATGGAATTAAAAATAATTCACACTTACCTTCAACAAATATGCAACAAACTCTATGCAATGATTCTACAACTAGGTCCACCCACTTTCTTTGTGTCCTTTAGTAGCGCAGAGCATCTTTGGGATCCTCTATTGAGTGCATTGAGATACATAAAACAAAACAAGGCAAGACCAAGCACAAATGAATTAGACGAAAATGAGCCCTACTCATTAATAAGAAATGACACTGTTACTTGTGTATGTTACTATAGATCTAGGAGAGACACACTACATCAATTAATAACTCATGATGAAAAGTACTATGGAGAAATCAATGACTACTTCTATGTAACAAAATTCCAAAATCGAGGGCATGAACATGAACATGGCTTATTATGGATAAACTATGCACCAATCTATGGTAAAGATTCAAACATTGATATTGAAATTTTGTTGATAAATACTTGTCAACTGATTCATCACTCCTTGTAAAGGAACTTAGAGCCCTGCAACATCATTGTCACACAAAAAGTTGTAGGAAGCATAGAAATTCTAATTGCAGATTTAATTTTCCAATACCACCAATGAAGGCAACAAAAATACTTTAGCCTCTTGAATTTGATAGCAATAAAACAAAAACACATGCAAAGCTAATATTTGATAAAATAAACAATACCAGATACGATGAAAATGATACATTTTATAGCTTCTTGGATCGCCTTGGATTAATAGATGATGAATACATACATGCTATCCAATGTACACTAAATCGAAAAACTTTATTGTTGTAAAGAAATCCAGTTGACACCTGGACAAATAACTTTGCACAACACATTCAAGGAATTTGGATTGCAAACATTGACTCACAATTTGTACTTGATTCATATGCAGTTGCAACGTACTATAGTTTCTACATGATAAAATAAGATAAAACAATTGCAAGAAAATTTAGGAATGTACGTGAAAATCATCTCAAAACAAAACCATAGATCATGAACACTATTAGTTCTCTAGGAAAGGCTTTGGTCAACTTGCATCAAATATCTGCACAACAAGCAGTGCATATTGTACTATCATTTCCACTAAACTCTAGTTCATGAAAGTGTATTTTCATCAACACATATCCTGTGGACGAGCATGCATTTGTTCTTAAAAGGAATTTTTTTTTTGCAAAAGGAAGCAAATGACTCATAAGACATAACATTACCATCAACCATTGAGTATTATATTCTACGGCCTATAGCTATTGATGCTACATGTTCAACAAAATTTGCATCTAGTTATACAAAGAAAGGAAAAAAACGCAAAAAAGTAAATAGGTCATATGTCATTCAATGAATTAGATATAACAAATGCAAGGACATTAAAAATTATTGTAGATAATAACTAATGTTATACTATTCGTATTGAGCCAGTGAAATTACAATCAAGCAACATCATCGAACTTTGGAATATGCATATATTGCAAAAAAAGAAAAGAAAGGAAAATCAACAAAAGTTCATATTTGTTACAACACCTACATCGGGTGACATAGATGATGCAATGAATGCAATAGAAACAGAAGCTGAACAATTATTCAACGTAGATAGTCTGAAACCAAATGAAACATAGAGTACAACATTTGATAAATCCATAGATGACAACTACGAAAACTATGACTTCCAAATTGATTTGCAACATTTCCAACATACAAAGAACTTCACTCTATGATCTACAAGACCATACAAAATTTCGAAACAACCACATATACTTGAAAACATAGAGTACCATAAATATATGTAACAATTAAACACATAGCAAACAAGAATAGTCACTGATGTCATAACAAGAAAATTGTATAGACTAGACGAACCAATATATTTGTTATTAACATGAGGTGCAGGAAGAGGAAGGATACACACGACCAAGGAAATTTTCCAGTCCTTAGGACGTATACATAATGAGGCATTTCCTTATAACCCATCACAACTAAAAGGAATAATCATTGGATATATAGGAAAAGATGCATTCAATGTCGACGGTGTCACATTGCATTCTGCGTTCTATTTTCCCTTCAACAAGGTAGATTGCCCTTCACTAAACAATGAAAAACTAGACACATTATCAAAGCACTTCGAACAACTATGTGTATTTCTCATAGACAAGGCATCGCTTATTGTCTCAACAACACTATATCAACTTGATAAGCGACTCTGACAAATATTACACACGTTAACTTCATATATCATTAATGTTGACATTATATTCTTTGTTATATCTAAGACTTTTGTAATCCATAATATAGATATTAGTCTTTTGGATTAATCACATCATTAGGATTTGGTTAACGTTTCGAACCAACTAATGTGGTTCATCCTCAGGACAAGTTGAGAAATCGATCGATTAGAGTGAATAAATAACAGGGATGCATCATTGCCTAGAGTTAGCCGTTAAAAATTCAACAAATTAATGACTATTTTTCAACGGATAACTCTGGTCAATGATGAATCCCTGCTATTTATTCACTCTGATTGATCTATTTCTCATCTTGCCCTGAGGATGAACTGCACTAGTTGGTTCGAAACATCGACCAAATCCTAACGATGTGATTAATCTGAAAGACTTATATCTACATGATATTCTTTGGTGATCGCTACTAGGAAAACCTTGTATGAGATTCTCTTAGTTTTGAAAGCCCAAGAATAAATAAAAACACAAATCCATATGACTTTTGGATAAAGAAAATAAAATGTTATCAATTACATGCAACAATGTGTCAAAAAGACCAACTGTTCATCAATGTCCTAAATAGGATAAGATTAAACATGCAAATAGATAAAGATATTCCATACATAAATGACAATTTCCATAGGCCCCCACATTTAAGCTCATTCTTACCATACATTTTATATCGAAACAAGGATGTCCATAATCACAACACAACAATTCTTTCACTAACAGATGACAAACAAATAATGCTCAATGCAGTTGACCATTACAAGATTGTTAGATCTAAGACTTTTGTGATCCATAATGTAGATATAGGTCTTTCAGATTAATCACATCGTTAGGATTTGGTCGACATTTCGAACCAACTAATGTGGTTCATCGTCAGGACAAGGTGAGAAATTAATAAATCCGAGGGAATATTTAGCAAGGATGCATCACTGCCCAGAGCGAACCATTGGAAATTAACAGATAATTTCCAACAACTAACTCTGGGCAATGATGCATCCTTGCTAAATATTCCCTCGGATCAATTGATTTCTCACCTTGTCCTGAGGATGAACCACATTTAGTTGGTTTGAAACGTCGACCAAATCCTAACGATGCGATTAAGCCGAAAGACTTATATCTACATTACGAGATTACTGGATCGAGCTATTTTTCCTTTGATAAAACAATTGCATTACGATGAAGAATTACAATAAATAAAACATGTTAGTTGAACTATATGTAGGAAACTACATTACTAATTATGGATTAGTTAATGGCATTGAAGGAATTTTCAGATTCTATTCATGTAATAGCAATAGACCTGACATTGTCTGGATATAATTTTCAGACACGGACATTGGGAAACAACAAAGAAATAAATTCAAAGAGCTATACGAAATAAATATCTTGCCAACTTGGACACCAATCTTCTGAATTGCAAAACCACTAACAATGTCTCATAACAAATTACAAATCACAATTTAAAAACAATTTTCAGTACAATTAGCGTGTGCACAAACAATACACCGAAATCAGGGATTGACATTGGATTGGTTTGCATTTTACCCAGCTGGTGTGACAAAACATGGCCTAGTATATACAACACTATCACATGTTATAACTATTGACTCATTATACTTGATTAGAAAATTGGCACACAAAAAATTTCATGTGAGAAACAAAATATTAGATGAAATGGCATGATTAGAAATAACTGCTATGTGGGAGCTAGAATTTTCCAAGAAAATATTTGACAACAAAAATGTTTTATCAATTGCAAACTCTAAACGCACATAGTCTACATGCACATCTTAGTGATGTCATCCATCAAACAAACTTAATGGAAAATATGATTCTCTGTTTTCAAGAAACTGATTTGCAGATTCCACCAACAAACAAAAAATTATTGCCTTTCAACTTTGCAATAAAACATTCTACACATGGCATCCTTACTTTTATAGAAAAAAAATAATGATAAAAGAAACAAATACATTGTAGCAACAAAATTGAACTTACACTCATTGGCATGTACTTTCAACATGAAATTTGTTCAATTCACATTTATGCAACACCATTTGAACAAGTATTTACAATAATACAAATGATTAGAAAATCAAAATCACAAATTACACATACTAATTGTATTTTCTTATTCATTGGTGACTTGAACATTGAAATCCAACTACAAACAACTTGTAGCAGAAATCTTGTACAATATATGTAAATAGAAAACTTACAAGAAATAAGAAGTAAATTATCTCCACGAAGAAAAATAATAATAGATCACATTTGACAAATTTTCTTATCAAACAATGTGAAATCAATCTCACATGGGCATACTGGTCTGATCATAGTATAATCTATGCTCTACTATAACTGTAATCAATTTTTTCTCTACACTTTGCTAAATCTCTCATCTGAACAAAGTCTACGTTTTTTTTCATCTATCAGTTTCTTAGATTAATCCAGGTATGTAACAACACATTGAATGAAATTATGGACATATTTACTATTGAAAACTGCCTATCTTACTTGAAAATCTAACAGTTTATAGTGGTGTTTTGTTCAGATAGACAATATGAAAAGGCAACATCATGTCGTTGAAACTACAGATACCTCATCTCAACCTGAAAAGAGGTAAGTAAACATTCTTTATGTCTATTATTGTTACCATTTTTAATGAAGACAATATGCTAATTCACAGCAACAAAATACTACTTTGCAGGAAAAAAAACATAAAGAATAATCTCAAATAGAGGACACAGACAAATAATTCAATCTCATCACAATACAAGAGCTCAAAAGTATCAAAGTAACAACAATCTTTCATGGAGATGTCCTCATCACATATAGAACAACATTTGATCAAGCACATGGAGAGGACTTGTTACATGTTGACTTAGTTGATACAAAAGGGGACATTACAATTACACTAAACATGCCACACAATCTAATTACACGTGTTGAAGCTAAACTTGTCATTGACCAAAGAGTTTGTATCAAATATTTTAGAATCTTCGCAAAAACAATCTATGGTCATGGTGATTGCAATTTCATATTGGTTTTACATTATGCAAGAACTTTAGAAACAATACTAGCCATTTGAAAAGAATACAAGTTCCTCCTAACTACAACAATCATACAACTAAAAACTACGGGATCTACATTTGCAATAGGGACAACTCTTGCACTTGTCACATCTTCGAAACAAACAATTCTCCAATATTCATTGGACATCAAAGATGGCCAATCAGAAGAAGACAAAGCAACGGTATGTACAAACTCTATCATGCATACAATTGCACATTTACTCAAATAGATTTTAAAGCAAATACTTTTAACACTAAATTCAGGTTTATTTGTTCTCTACATTTCTTTCCTTCTTCCTCTCAATAAAACAACAAATTTCCAGACAAAAAGCACCAATGGCGTTCAATTTTGAGATCTCGTTAAAGCAAAAAAAGAATAAAACAGATAATTGCACACTTGCAAATTGACCTTTATAACAAGTTTCAATTCAAAGAGAGCACTTCCCAATCCGAACAAACTCGTTGCCTCAACAACAAAGGTAATTTCAAGTTCCACCAAATATAAATTCTATTAAATTATTTAATGTTATCGTAGATTTTTTTATTGCAATATCTAACACTTCGATTATATTGAAACATGAACTAGGTTGAACGAATGTTAGTGATAGAAAATATTAACGCAGATCCATTTGCTACAATTTGTAACACTTGCAATTTCCCAACTGACACATTCATATCAATTTCTGATGATCAACTCCATTGTTCTACATGTAAACAATCAACAACATATTGATGCCACCTCCAATTACAATGAATTATTCAAACAACAACAAATGTTCAATACGAGTGCATGCTAAAAAACAATTTGTTATTGCAACTTTGTCCATCCTTGACAAACATGACATATGAAAAGTATTTAGAAAACAGAACTGATGTTACCTGTAACTGTTGGGACTTCCATGTAAAGGAAATTTCATATTAGATAATGCAAATGCCATTTTGCATAGAGAATGATTCACAACTCCACTGTTATTGTATCCATATCAACTTAGATACTCGTCCTTATCTTCAAATTCTGGATTGGCTTAAGCCATTCTAACTCGCATCAAGATATATGTCCACAATAATTTCTGTTACTTTTGAAATCAAACTTTCTTAATTATATAGTATCATAGAATTCAATCAACTTATTGGAAAGAACATTCATATGTTGTGTCTCCATTTTAAAATTCACTTTGTATGACGTTATATTGTACAAGTATTTGTAAGATTTATATCCTCATCTACTTCTAATCTCTTTCTTTCATGGTATGACCACCTGTTCTTTCATTAACTAGCAGCTTGAATGACTAGCTAGGAGACTAGCCTATCACAAAGACTCATAAACTGCGTAATATAGTGCCTTTATATCTGCTAAAAACCTTTCGGGTTTGTCAAATTCCATTCCAATAACGATGCTCAAACTCACAGTTCTAAAATGACAGTGAATCCTGGATATTAATGTAATATGGAGCAAAATGGTAGGATAGCCTCGTACAAAAATTTCAGTGACAATGTAGCCAAAATGTTTCAATTATGTGATTCTTCTATGAAGGGAATCTGTAAGAAGTAATGGATTACAAGGGAGACCTTGAACCGGTATGTTTGGATTATCTTACAAATTTTCTACAAAACAATTGTCCCACTTTCACATAGTTTGACTAATTTGGAGATTTTTTTGTTGCTCAAGGTATTCTTTGTCATTTACCATTAATTTGGTAAAAGGTTAGTGATTTTTGAAATGACTCTACGTTTAGTGATGGATATGAAATTTCTTTTTGTTTTGTTTAAATATACGTAATCATTGTAGTTTAATCCCAAGTAAATACTGTTCTCATCAAATGGACTGCCAGATGAATGTTACAGAGATTGAATTACCAAATGCTACAGTCATATTATTGGACTGCCATATGAATGTTAGAAACCTTGAATTACCAAATTCTACTATAATATTATCCAACCACGTGGCTATTGATGGAATTGGCTTGTATCAGGATGAAGGGGAGACAAAGAAATTATTCAAACGTTTCCCTTGTGAAAACTGTCACAGAAGCAATCCCGTGGAAGAAGATTCAAATTACTTTCTGGATCACCATCTTAGGGAGGATATCTTTATTGAAGGTCCACATGACTTAAAGAAAGTCAATGATACTAAACCGTTCTTTCATTTGTCACATCAAAATGAAAAATCCTTTTGAGACACATCCAGTGAGTACACACCTTGAGCACGGGAGGAAATTAAATATTTATTTTTCTAGTGCTTTTGGTTGTTTTCCTAATTATGCTCACTTAACCGAGTCTAAGTTTCATCAGTTTACCCTGTATTTCTACTTTTGCTTTAAAGGCTTGCATTTTGACTGCTTCTATTTATATTGTTGCTTCGAGGGTGTGCATTTCTGCTTCCTTGATGGCAAGAGAGTTTGTTGCAACCTTATAGGATAATATGTGGGATCTTTAGCTATATAGAAGTCTAGTTTTTGGGAGGCTATTCGAATGTGGAGTGAAATTGAAAATATGATCAAACTTGTTGAAACTCAAGTTTTAACTTAAGAGTTTTTTTTGCTTGGCACGAGTCAAACTCATGGTTGCTCAATTTAAAGTTCAACCCAATTAATATGTGCTTGACTTACAATTGCAGAGGAGTCAAATTGAGATTGTGGTTAATTTTAAATTTGACTGTGTTATTGAGTTAACTTTAAAAACAATAAAACCTTCAAAACCCCAATTTAGCTCTTTGTTATTATCACTATAGGCGACAAATAAATGAAATGAGAATCCCCTTTTAGACCCCCAATTTAGCTCTTTGTTATTATCACTATAGGCGACAAATAAATGAAATGAAAATCCCCTTGTTGCTTCGATGGTGTGCATTTCTATTGCCTTGATGGCAAGGGAGTTTGTTGCTACCTTATAGGTTTGGATGTGGGATATTTAGCTCTATAGAAGTCTAATTTTTGAGATCCTATTTTAGATGTGGAGTGAAATTGAAAAGATGATCAAACTTGTTGAAACTCAAGTTTAACTTAAGAGTTTTTCCTACTTGGCATGGGTCAAACTCAATTGCTCAATTTCAAGTTCAACTCAATCAATGTGAGTTTGAATTACAATTGGTGAGGAGTCAAATTGAGATTGAGGTTAATTTTGAATTTGACTGTGTTATTGAGTTAACTTTAAAAACAATAAAACATCCAAAACCCCAATTTATCTCTTTTCTATTATCACTACAGGAGAAAAACAAATCAAGTGAATTTGGCTCTTTACTATTATCACTACAAGTGACAAAAAAATCAAATGGATAGCGATATCTAAATGGGAAAAATAATAACTCTTTGCATGCAATAGGCGTAGTTGGAGTCTAGTGAGTAGAGTTAGAGTGCTATGCTCCTTAATTGTTGCAAGTTTTGTGAACGAATAGAGTTTCCATCCTAGATAGATGAAAGTTAAGTGAGTGTTGTGCAAATTTATCTTCAATTGCTTGTCTGCCTTGCAGTCTATCTCATGTTACAACTTCTCTTTCTCCAAGCCAATGTGCTATGTAATTATAGGCACTTTTTCATCGAAGCTACAATGGATTAAGAAGCGAATTCAGAGTTTGAAGATAAGGAGCAAGCAAGGAAGTGCACATTCATGAAGAGAGAATTGTTGTCATGTAGTGAAAGCTATACTTTATTTTGTATGAAAAATGACATTCAATGGTGTTATCAAAGTGGGGCTCGAGCTCTGCTTAAAACCTTGTTCAAACCTATAGTTACTGAAGTTGGTTGGAAAATATATGAACTGGTTGTAGTTGGCACCCAACTCAATGAACTAAATTCACAACTAACTCCATATATAATATGGAGTATTACACGTATTGGTTTCTAATTATCTCCATTACCTGTAATATACCCTATATGTTGATCTTGTATTCAAGGTGAGGTAATAGTAAACCATACATCATGTAGAATTGGGAAACTTATGAGAGCTATTTTGCTTAGTTCAAACCTGTAGGTACAACATGATTATGTGTGATGAGCATGACTATGTTTTACATAGATGCAATAATTAGACAAAGAAATAAACAACTAAGCACATTTGGTCTAAAGTGTAAAGTGGTGGTTCTAATCCAATTGAGAATGGATAGGCAGGTAAAGCAGTGGAGGTATGTTTAAAGTGTTGGATGATAAAAAAGGAACTGAAAGTATTAAGAAAAATACCCTACTTGTCTATATGGAAGACTATCTCCCTCCCTCAACATTGATTAGACAAGGCATCCATCTCAACATCAGACTCCATTGCATTTATTTTAGCACTAGGATGTGAGAATTTTACCAATATGAAAAGGAATGTGCATGCAGGTGGTAAGTACTCTCCACACATCTGCCTTCAATTCTAAAAGTTCCAAATCTTCTACTAAATTGATTTTATTCGCTCTTTGGAAACGATATGTCCTCCAATGGTTACCAAATAGTGTTGTTCAACTTGAAAATTAGACTCCTGGGTGAACACGACTAGAAGATAAAAATAAGGCCTATCACAAACTATAGGTATAAGAAGAATAAATTTGCATTGCAACCTATTCTAAAACTCAAAAACTCATATTGTTCTTACCTTGATAATTGGCTTCATCAGTGCCATTAGGAGACCATGCTGCCCATATTAGAGAACGAGGAGCAATAATATTTGGCTTTAAAACATATGTGTCCTGATAGCTAGAATAGTTAACATATGGCCCTCTAGAACATTCTCAAAGCTACTCTCACAAGTAATAGGAAAATATAATATTTTGCCAAAAAGGTGCACAATCCAGCATATGTGCTCAAGTAAAACAAGGCATACTTGAGGCATTGATAAATTAATATTTGACACCTGAAAGAGTGTTATAGGCAATATCTTGAGATTCCTTTGAATAATTCCCCATAGTTATATATGTGTTTCTAGTTTTTTATCCAAGGTAACATATCATTCATACTGGTTGAGAAAACATTATGCTTTATTACTATTTGATGCTTAAAATAGATTCTTCATAATGCCGCTAGAATTTCTTATACAATTTAAAATTTCTTCTCCTTTTTGAACAAAAGTCCTAATTACCTAGGGCTATTTAATCCCAATATCAATAATACAAACATTTCCCATCTACTGTAGTTTCGTATATTTAAGGTCATTTTGTCTAGAAAATCAATTATGAGAAAATTTTGTAATGGTATTGTCTAAACTCTTGTACCATGTTAAAATGTCGCAAAGTTGCACACTATATACTTTTGAGAAGAATCATTTTCACATAGTTTGAAAAAAATGACTTAAGTCTTTTTTCCCCTTGGAAAAAATCGTAATCTTCATTAAGTAGGAAAATTACATGTTGTAAATGCATGGTGCATATGCTATAAGCGAGGCACTGCCTGTCTAGAAATAAAGTTCAGGTATGAAAACTACTCAAAAAAATTGATGCCTTGTTCCACGCAGGGAGGGATCAATGTCAGATAATATTTTGTATAAGAATTAACCAGTAAAGTAGTTCAGCATTTGAAACGCTAAGCATGTCAAGAGAAAAAACCATATGTATATTTACAGATGGAATGAAGGACTAACAACAAAAAGACCATGTGAAATAGTGCTGGATGTCATTGGGCTCGTGCTATACAATTGTGTCCATGTATGGCCGATGGAAGTATTGATAATGTGCACCTTCCCTCTATTCCTGAATTATCCAAGTGCCTGGAGGCCTATCCGCAGCCTCCTTGGAAAGCCTGTCGGCAACTGTGTTATGTTCCCTATAGATATGATGGCATGTAAAATAGTCAAAATGAGAGATAAGTCGCAAGGCCTCATCAAGAATATGTCTCAATGAAAAAGCATAGCATCTAGTAGTTTTGTTTAACCAATCACATACAACTTTTGAATCCCCAAATAGTTGTAGTTCTCTGCAGTGTTTTTCCAAGGCAAATTGCATAGTTAATTTTGTAGTGGTTAATTCAGCAAATTTTTTTGTTCCCCTCCCTAATCCCATTTGAATTTTGTAGTGATGGGAGTCGGATAAGTGAAGGATGGCCCCTCCACCACAACCTCCCTCTTGGGCAGAGCTGTCGAAATAACCCCAAGGTTGCTGATGATTAATAGATTCTGTTATAGAGATACGAGGTCTGGGGGACTCGGCATCATCTGGGAGGAGGGCATAATTAGAAAAAACTTGAGCAGCGATGGATGGCCAGTTAGCTGCGATGTTCTGAAAAATGAGTCTGTTCCTTGCAATCCAGATATCCCAGCTAGCAAGGTGGGGTAGGTTCCTAAGTTTGGATGGGATGGAATTAGTCCACCAGTCGGTCCATGCTTCTGGGATAGATACCCCCGTCCACCTGTAGTGAGGGGCCACCGATGCTAAAAGAAGTTGCCAAAGATCTTTTGCCGCTGTGCATTCAATGAATAGAGGAGGGACAGATTCATTGCTGCAGTTACAGAGACAACACCAGAATGGGCCATATTGAGAATGCTTGAGGAGGTTGTCACCAGTGGGAATTTTGTTTTTAAGGATTGTCCACATAAGAAGTCTACACTTGGGGGTGATTTTAATTTCCAAAGACTTTGCCACCATGACTCTATGTCTATAGGCCTGCAAGATTTGGCTAAAGCAAGGTAGCCTTCCGTTGGAGAATATCTTCCAGTCTTCGAAAGAGCCCAGGTAACCTTATCTTCACCCTCACTTATACAGATGTGTGCTTCTGTAAGGGCCTTGATATAATCATTCTAGGTCTGATGCCACTGAGGAGGGATATTCAATTGATGGGTTGATTTCCATGCTTGCTGAAATAAGGTGGAATGCTTAGATTCTGCAATGTGACTGATGTGAGTAATATTTTCTGTATTGAGGTAGCTTGTGAGTTTGATTGGCATCCTTTGTGCATTACCATAGCCAATCCATGGGTCCAAACCAATCCTCACAACCGATCCAGAGTGTATTTTCCAAGTGATACCTGTTCTAATAGAGTCCATATATTTGAAGATCGCTTTCCATGTAATTGAGATCCTTATGGAGGGTCTTTGAGGAAGACTAAGCCAGTCCATCACTGATAGTGGGGCAATGTATTTGGAGACAACCACCTTTGTCCAAAGGATGCTAGTAGTAATGAGATTCCAACCAAGTTTTGTTGCCAGTGCTGTGGAGAAGTCCTCCAACTTCTTGATTCCCCAACCGCCCCATTTTTTTGGCAGGTTTAGAGCATCCCACTTGACCCATGCAAAATTTTTCCCCACTTGAATCCTCTTCCAAAGGAATCTACAGCATAAGGCTTGTATCCTAGAGAGGATGCCCCTGGGAATCCATGCTATAGTCATCCAATAGACCAGGGTAGCCTCCAGTACGCTTTTAATGAGTACCAGCCTGCCTGCCCTGGATAGGTATTTATGATACCAGATGTTGAGTCTCTTTTCTATTTTTACAATAAGCTAGGTCCAGTCTGTTGTTTTGTATCCAAGTGGTTTCAGCTTATATCCCAAATATTTGAGACCCTCCTCAAGGCCTAGATGTGAGAATTGAAATCTTTGTAGAGCATAATGGATTTCGTGCTGCGAGCATCCTGCTATTGTTAAAGTAGACTTGGTGCAATTTATAATCATTCCAGTGGCTGATTTAAAAAGGGAAAATATATTCCGTATATTCGTAAGGTCTCCAATACCTCCATTGAGAAAAATCAAGACATCATCCACAAATAATAGATGGGTCAAAATGTAATCATCTGTGATCTTTATGCCTTGCAATATGCCTCTTCTGTATTCTTCCTTGATTATTCTACTGAGCCCTTCCATAATGAGAAGAAAAAGTAGGGGGGATAGAGGGAAGCCTTGGTGCAGGCCTCTCTTAGAATGGAAGAAAGGAGATGCACTTCCATTAACCAGAACACTGCAAGGGATATTAGTGATACAACTCATAATCCATTTAATGAAAGCAAAAGAGAAACCCAGGTGGGTTAACAACATTCTTAGGTACAACCATCAAACTCTGTCAAAAGCCTTTGAGAGATCTACTTTCACAATCATACCTTTGATTTTCTTGACATGCAGGGAGTGCAGTACCTCCTCTGTTGTTCCCACTGCTTCATGGATCTAGTAATATTGAAGGAAGGAAAATCACTCTAGAGAGATATGATTGGATAAAATAGGCTTCAATTTGTTTGCTATAATTTTGGCCATGATCTTGTAAATGAAATTGCATAAGGAAATCAGCTTGAAATCATCAAAAGTGGTTGGCTTATCGGTCTTGGGGATGAGTGCTATAAATGTTGAGGAGAAGGGAGCATGCATTCTGCCATTGAGTCTGGAGTCCTCTATGGCTTTGAGGAGGTCAACACCCAAAATCTCGAAGAAATATAGGTAGAAATCTATCTTCCACCCATCCGGCCCAGGGCTCTTGTCTTTTTTTAAGCATTTGAGAGTGGCTTCCAGTTCCTCTAGGGAGACTTCCATAGTTAGTTCCTTGGCATCCTCTTATTTCACGAAGTGAGGAAAAATATGAGCAACTTGAATTATTTTAGTTAGGTTGACCTCAGGCGGGGCTCTGTAAATTTCTTTGAAATGTGAGGTTGCCAAGGAAGCCAGTTGGGGAAAAGTGTTTACAACTTGTCCTTGTTCATCCGAGAGCTGCCAGATGGTGTTTATTGCTTTCCTTCCATTTACAAATTTGTGATAAATAATATTTAGTATTATTGTCTCCCTCTTGCATCCAGATCTCCCTACTCCTCAATCTCCAATCTTCTTCTTGATCCTTTAAGATTTCCCCCTTGGCTGCATAGCAAGAGGTGATTTTTTGCTTGTGCTCAATGGAGCTGAATAACCCGCCATGATCATTTTCAAAGAATGCTATATCAATTTCTGCCTGCCTCAGGGGTTGATCATCCTTGACCTTCTTGTTATGTGCCCATATTTTAGAATCCTTCTTCAGCTCGATGAGATTGTGTGCGAATCCTTTAGCTATGTTTCCTCCAGCATCTGGGGGGTTTCTTTTCCAAAAATCTGTGACCATGTGAATATAGGAAGCATCTTTTAACCAGGTCGAGCAGAATTTAAATGGTCCCTTAGGTTTCCCCTGCCCACCACAGATTTCCATATAAATAGGGAGATGATCAAAGATTCCCCCGGTTCCCACCCATTGTCTATGATTATAGCCATGGTCAAGAAGTTTTTCCCTGATTAGAAATATGTCGAGTCTGCAGGCTAGACTATCCTCCCCAGTCCTATTATTCCTCTAGGTGGGATGCAGCTTCCCTGAAGTGATATCTATCAGGTTATGCACATCTAAAGCATTCTTGAAGAAATCAGATAGGGGATCTCTTTGAGCTTTGTGTCCCCATGATTTAGAGTAGCCTAAGGGGAAATTTAAATCACCTCCCATGATGAGGTGTTCCCTTTGTAGCATCTCGGAGCTCAAGAGAAGGTCCTAGAATTCTGGCTGATGGTGGCAAGGCCCATACACATTGAAACCCGGATCTCTAGTCCCAGGCCAATTATGAAAAGATCCACCCCAACAGTTAAGGAGAGTTATGGTGTGCGGGTTGAAACCTAAAGTAACACCTCCCGATCTGCCATTTGCATCGAGGCCAAAAAATTTCCATCCAGGGAGCATCATTTCTAAAAGATGAGTGATAACTTCTACTGATCCAAGGGTTTCCTGTAAAAATATGATATCCACCGGCTCTGTGCAATCAATCTCTGAAGTGCTAGTTTTTTCTCAGGCCTAGCTAGCCCTCTGCAATTGAAGGAGACTATCTTCATGGGGGGGGGGGGCTCCTTCCGGGGGGTCTGAGCTTTAAGCTCCCCATGAATGGTTGCTTGTTTTCCAGAAGCAATCTCATCTCTAGCCTGGCTCTGCACTTTGGAGAGAGACGAGGGTCGACCACGAGGGAGTTTAGGGGAAAAGGGGGAAGCAATAAGATCTAAACCAATGTGATCCAGTGCTTGTCTTTTTGCCTTGGATCAGGTCTGATAACGCTGGGAGGGAGGCCCTAATTCTGGAGCAGAGGGGGTTTGAGGAGGGGGGTCCAAGAGTGAAGGGGGTAAGGTGGAGAAAGTAAAAGAGGGGGGGCCAAGGGAGGAGGCCAAAGAGGAAAAGGGCAAGGAGAGTCCAACCGTGCCATGGATAAAACCAGAGGTAGAAGACACAATATCATTTGCAATAGAGAACTATAGAGAAGAAAAATCAGGAGGAGAGATCATATCCGATGCAACCACAGTCTCAGCAACAACCCTGGTCCTTGTGAGAGGAGGAGAGGGTGGCCGAAGAGGTGGTCTACCTCGCTTCTTCGGGGCAACTTGTGTGGGGGTCTTCTTGATAGTAGTTGTCTCCGGTTGTACCTTTGACTTTGTTCCACGGGGTTGATCACCCGGCTTTGGTGGTGACTTTGGAGGGATCACCCTTCCTGAATGCCCTGTGCGCACCTTGCCATTAAGAGGGAAATCCCGAAATAGATGCCCTACCTTATGGCATCTTCTACATCTGAAGGGGACACCTTCATAGTCCAATGTCTGCCACTAAGAGAGGTTCCTCCATTGGATGGTAATAAACTCTTGTAATCCGTTGGTGGTATCCAAATGCACCAGTATCTTGGCATAGGCCATCTTCCCTGTAGAGAGGTAAGATTTTTCATGCTCTAAGTAAGTGCTAAGAGCATTCCCTATGCGGCGGAAGACATCCTTAGACCAGAATTGTAATGGTCGCCCAGGGAGGCAGACCCAGAGGGGGCCAGCTTCAAGGCGCTCTTGTTCTAGATCAAACAGGGGAGTCCATCTACAAAGGAGCACCGATGCTTATTCTATGTGCCAAACGGTTGAGAGCACCTAGTTTGCGTGTTCGACCCTGAAGAAATGGATGGCAAACCAACCTTTTACAAAAGTTTGAATAGAGGGAGGGTCAGCTAGGTGATGACCCCAAACTTCAGATGCCCAGAGCTTTAGTCTTGCTGTGGTATAGCTTCAACCGATGACATGACACACCACAAACCTATCTGTTATGTCCATAGAGTTACACAGTTTAGTGTCCTCGGTTAACCTAAGGAAGACCTCGCAGGCCTTAGATTTCAAAACCCTCTTCTTTTTGGATGACCTGGTCCAATTCTCAGGAGAAGGTTGCTGAGTGTTAGACAAAGGGGGGCTGGATCCAAGGAAAGTAGTGTCTGGGATAGGCATCGAGGTGAAGACACCAGATAGAGAAGGAATTCCGGTGAGGTTGCCAGACAGGGGGGGATGAAGAGTTTCGTAGCTAGGGTTTGAGTGTTGGTCCACAAAGTGGAGAGTAGAGGGCAACAAGGACTGATCCGAGTGGTCAGGCAGGGTGGGGTTGATGTCCTAGAGGGAGATTATTGAGCTTTTGGGCCCTGAGATAGATGGCAACACTTTAATGGCCTCGCAGAGTTCACAGTCAAAAGAGAAGACGCCTGCCGGGGTAGAATGTGGATGTGTCCAAATAGAGATTCCCTCCAAAGGGTCTGCTGAATAATCAACAATTTCTTCCATGACTGTCACTAAGAACTCGCGCCAACTGCCTTCGAGGTGTTGGGTAGCCCGTCGTTGAAAGACCTGGGGAAGTAACGAATAGGGAAGGGCACGGGAGACTAAACGGTTGGGGGCAAGTTAACTGCGACCAGAAATTGGCAAGCGCATACAGGTAATCAGCAGAGGCATACGAGAAGGTAATAGCGATAGGGTACCGAAAAGTTAATAGTAAAAGTGCTTCAGAGATTTACAAGAGGCCCTAAACCACGACAGAATCCGTACAGAGACCCCCGACTCCATCCTCCTTAGAGTTAAATATACTA
The DNA here is from genome assembly GCA_000404065.3 of Pinus taeda. NCBI lineage: Eukaryota > Viridiplantae > Streptophyta > Pinopsida > Pinales > Pinaceae > Pinus > Pinus taeda. Next base: position 211,004 of record APFE030707091.1, on the reverse strand, counting down.
TTTGAATATTCATATTCTAAAAAAAATGACTTAAGCTTTGTCACAATATATTTTCTAATTCCAACCTTGGTTTTGTAAATGGAGTACAATCACCAAGTTTGCTCCGTAAAAATAATTCAAATTTTCTCAAAATGGATGAGTTCTAGTTATTTTTGTTATTGCAAATAAAAGCCTAAGTAAAATACCAGAAACAGGAGTTGCAACATGAAATGTGGTTTTTGGTGGTCTTTGTTTGAAATGTTAAGATAATTGTTGTTTGTTATAGAGTTGTAGAGGTTAAATGTTGTTTCCTGATATATTGATCTCTTTTTTTTGAACTTCATTTATGTAGGCACATTATGTTTATGTACTAATTATTAGTATTTTTGTTCTCGAATGTCTTTTATAATTCCAGTATTGGTTTTGTAAAGGGAGTATAACGACCAAGTTTTCTCAACAACAATAATTCAAGTTTTCTAGTAGGTCAACCTAACTAAGCCTTATCCCTACCCATTTTCTTCTTAGCATGCTTAGTAAGGCTTCTGATATTCCTGCTATTGGACTTGCTCCTGATCTTGCTTCTACCTAAGCCTCTGGTACCTTTTTCCACCTTACTAATTAGTGAATCACACATATTGATATCATAGTAATGGGAATCATACATATTAACTCAAGCTGATATCATAGTTGGAGTAATTGACATGTACTTATATTCATGTCACATAAGTGATATAGCTAGCATTTGTACTATTTAGCCAATACGAGCCCCAACATTTCGAGAGCCTAGGTAGAAATTGTATTTAGGACTATTTTTACTTCAGTTACAATTTCAGACCTTGCTCCACATCCTTTTGAATATCACTTAGATACTTCTTAAGTTTCCTATGGAGACCATCAAATCTAGGTTAAATTGCAATTTCTTCTAGATTTATTCCAGCTCGTGCCCTTGTTTCTTCAAATATTCATTTCCTCTATAAGCTAGATTTTGGGCAATTACTATTTTTACTGAGGTATCCTAATGATTTACCTTCCATTCCTTAAGGAGTTCCTCAATGTTCTGTTGGACTTGGGCTGTACCATCATCACCTGTTCCAAGAAGCACAATCTGAGAAATGAAAGGGAAATCCATCAATGTTTTTTTTAACTGAAATGATAGGGTCTTTATCTACACGCTAGTAGTGAATTTATAAATTATATTTTTTAGCCTAATCATTGTTCCATACTCTACATTTGCCGCCGCTGGTCAAAACTAAAACCCATTTTAGAGAATTTTTCACCTTATATACTGCTTATTGAATCAGGGAGACAAGTTTTCCCCCTCTGTGCAAATATTCTGAAGGCGCCCTTTCGATTAGGCCCCTTCCGTCTTGTGCCCTTGCTCAATTGAGTAGCCCACTTGAGTAACCCATTCAAGGCAGGGACTTGCTTCCCCACAACCTCCCTTGTTATATTAGCATATAGAGTCCTTGTATACATTAACAATTTTTTTTAATATGCCATGTACTAAGTATATAAAACACCACTTTTATTATTACTTTAAACTTAATATCCTAATTGATGTGATTTCATCACACACATTACAAGACTTTACTTAAAAAGTATTTATCATCATGTTTTAAAGGTCCTCTATAGTAGACTCACACCTTTTAGTTTATGGTGTTTAATTTTCAGTCATTATGGAAAGAGTAAATTGAACACCTTTTAGTCCAATTAATCAAATATTTGAAAGTAAAGAGTACTCCATGCGGTTTAAAGGATTAGTGAGTATCTTCTCATAACTAGTGCTTTTGAGATCTTAAAATCATTTCGATTGAAAAATGATACGTGTGAAAAAGAATATGCCCAATACTCTTTTGAGGTAGTTTAGTTGGACTTACCTAAGCATTCAAACTTACACTAAGTTAATGATAACTTCCAATAATTTTCCAAGAAAATAGATCATGTCTAGCAAATTTTTAACACTTTTAATAGTAAGTAAATTATTATCTACAAGAAGCCCTTGATGAGCTTTATCTTGTTTTAATTGCAAGTATTTAGAAATTAAGAATGTTTGAAGTAAATAACAACAAGTCATCTGTATGTCCTAACAACATGTTGCTTTCAAAACTACACCCCATTGGGCAATTTAATTGAAATCTAAACTAAATGTTTAGATTCTTTTTTTTATTCCTCCAAGGAAAAATCACAAAATTTTATTAGTAAAAATAAAAGTTACCTAAGTAGAAGCACGTGTGCATTCATATACTGTAGTAAATACCATTTGTATGTGCTTCAAGCACTAATTGTAGTGAAGCTACCAAAAACAATAATTACCCAGATAAATTAGTTCTCTTTTTTAACCTTTTTTCTTTTGAGCTTTGTGCCACACCCCAGAAAACTGAGTAGCCATAACAATTGCCAGCTCTTCACCTTATATTATTATTGGCACTTACTTGTCTAAGTCTGAACTCTCAGAAATGTGCGTTCACTTTATTCTACCTATTCCTTGGCTATTTCTCTTTTCCTCATGTTGATTTACAGGAGTCTGGATCATCACTAAGTCGTTGAGTTTCTCTGTGTGTTTGGTCAGATCCTTCTGCTTCTCTTCTCCCTCCTCCTTTTGGAAAATTTCTTGATATTGTGCCTCTGGTTGTTGTTGGCTCTCTTCCATTTCTTCATCTTCATCATCAGAAGAGGAAATATCTAGAAATTTCCATCCTTATGGCTTTTGTGACTTTTTCTTCGCTTGTGGGCATGTTTATGCAAGTTCCCTATCTGATGGCAGGTCCGACACTTGAAAGAAGTATTTTCAAAATCTAACCATTTTTTCCACCTTAAGTCTTGGTGAGTTAGATGGGCATGATATGGAAGGCCTTTTCTTAAGTCCATCTTCACACATATGCATGCAAAATTAAAAATACCTTTGTCCATTCTTTCTCAACCCATCCTTAGAAATCTACCCAAAGAATTTACAATGCCTTCTAGGACTTGGTGATGCCAAAAAGGAAGAGGGATATTATGTAAACCTACCCATATTGGAACTTTCGTAACCACCATTGTATTGGCATTGAATCTTGGAAACCATGGAGTTACAAAGAGACCCACCCTTCCCCAAAAACATAGTCCTTCATTCATGACATATTCCAAGTCTTGTTGATTGGCAAACTGGACCACAAAAAATCCTTTTGCGCATAGGTAAATATCACGATTTTTATTCCCATTGAGGAATATCCATTTATGTAGATCTTCATATTTGGGACAAAAACCATTAAATCAACATATGATATCTTTGGCTTGTAAAACAATGAAAATACCACTCACTTATGCCATTTTTATTGACAAATTTGGAGCTTTCTCCATATTCTCTACTAGTTAAGGCCTTGGTATTGTTATATTTGGGGATTGTCTGTCTGATGTCGGAACTTTCCCTCTCAATGTGTCCTTAAACGAACTCAGACCCCTGCCAATAGAAGATGTTCTACGTGGAATTCTCGCTCTTGGGGCTCCACCTTGCAACCTTAAGTTTAGGATAATGGTAAAGTTTGTTTGAATGCCATAATCTTCTAGTTGAATTGCATAATGCAACACCTTTCCTTCAACAATAAGAATTTGTAAGGATGCTGGTATACCTGAGATATTTTGAACAATCTACTTCAGGTCTTTCACTAGATCCGTTCCCCAAACCCCTTGCAGGATCGATCTACCACTAAGGGTTTTGACAAAGACCTGCAACAACTCCTCCAAATCTAGATCTAGGCAATATTATCTCCTCTCTACATGTCTCTCCTCTACATTTGGATAATAATGATAGATCTAACTGCTAAAGGATCGGAAAATTCGTTGATCATGGAAATCATATCCAAGTTTTGTCCACATACATGGTCGAGACATTACCTGGGCTTTGATATGAAAAGAGTGAACCTGCCTCCAAGCAAAAAGACTTGGATCTGGATTGCATGTATGAATTCGGCATGGAACCACCAAAATTATGGGGGTCTACTGCATAGTGATGTTTCTACAACTCTCACTAACAAAATCCACAGACCAAAGTTGTACCACAATAGCATTTTCAGAAAAAGGGAAAAGATATGAATCTATGCTGTTATGAACTATGAAACATTGCCACAAATCACTAATCTCCCCCTCGTCAGAGGTTGCAATACTGTCAGAGATGACTTGCCACCAATAAAAAAGACTTGGATCCAAATCATGTCCTAAGGCCTACTGTAGAGTGGTATCTCGACAAACCTTGCTAACCAAATCCATATACCAAAGCCATAGCCTTATTGTGTTTTCCAAAAGGGAGAAAACCTCAAAGGTTTCTCTTCTGTGAAAATTCAACCTTTTCCAGATGTTATGCCACCAACTCATAAATAGATGCATCAACGACTTAAAAATTATCCTCTTCGAGGGGGAAACATCCTTTAAATTACATAATGAACAATTTTTGGATGATACAAATGAAAAAACCTCCTTTCTATATATAGGACTCTAAGGGATCACAATATAATCAGATCCTACATAACAATAATAATGTAAGTGCATAACACTAACAATAATGGGCTTCTATGGGCCACAATAATAATATGGGGAGTACTTGGGCACAAAAATAACAATAAGGGGGTTACACTAATCATAAAAACAAGGGGTTACACTAGTAGTATAGGGACCTAACATGCCCCTCTCCTTCAAAAAATTGTTTTCCTTAAAGCTTGAGTAGTTTTGAATGCTTCTGTATAAAATTTTCATCCTCCCATGTGGAATATTCAGTGGGTAAGTTCTTCCACTTGATGAGATACTCTGAAATTGATGGATTTCGTAGCTTTCAAGTTCTTGTTTATGTGACTGCTTCAAGTTCCAATATGATTTTTCCTTCCTTGTCATATTTTGTTTGAACTAGGAGCTTGTCACCTATAAGATTCTTTAAGTGTGAAACATGGAAAACTGGATGCACTTGGGAAGATGCAAGAAGCTCCAATTTGTATGCCATAGTACCAATCTTTTGCAACACCTTGTAAGGACCATAATACTTTGGTGATAATTTATTATCCTTCTTATCTTGCATGAGGGACATTTGTTTGTATGGTTGTGGCCGTAAAAAGAACCAGTCATCTACATCAAAACGTTTTCTGCTACGATGCTGATTGACCTGTTGTTTCATTTGATTATGTGCCAAAGTGAGGTTATCCTTTAAGAGTTGGAGAACTTGTTGTTGATGCTCGATGTGATCTTCCACTACTTGAACCTTAGAAATTTCTCTTAAATATGATGTGATTGACGATGGATGATATCCATAAAGTTCCATAAATGGGGTCATTTTTACTGTAGTATGGAAGGAAGTGTTATACCACCATTCAACCAAAGGGAACCACTTGACTCATTGTGTTTGTTTAACATATACAAAACAACGAAGATATCCTTCCAAACATTTTTTCACTATCTCAGTTTTCCCATCAGATTGAGGATGATAAGATGAGTTATGAGATAATTGAGTACCCAAAAAAAAATAATTCCGTCCAAAAATTTCTAGTGAAAATGGGATCTCTGTCTCTTACAATAATCTTTGGGTTTCCTTGCAGCTTTTGAATTGTTTTCATAAATAAAATAACAACTGTACTGGATTTAAATTGATGAAATAATGCACAAAAGTATGCATACTTGGAAAGTCTATCAATTACTACCATGATGACACTCTTTCCTTTGAACTTGGGTAAACCTGTGATAAAATCCATTGAGACATCCTGCTAATGTTGACATGGAATGGCTAAAGGCTGTAACAAACTTGGGGTCTTAATTGTATCAACTTTATTTTGTTGGAAAACTAAACATTCTACCACAAAATTTAAATACCATATTTAAGTCCATCCCAAAAAATTTCCTTCTTGACCCTATGGTAAGTTTTTAAATATCCTGAGTGCCCTTATAAGGGAGAGGTGTGCAATTCCAAAATAATATTTTTTTTGAGTTGGGAATTCTTACAAATATATAAGCGATCTTTGTACCATAGTGAATCATTTTTCCAGCTAAATGTATCAGATGTACTGGGATCTTGCTGGAAATTTTGAATGAGTGTCCACACTTCTTCATCATTATTCCATTCACCCCTTGCTTTGATTATCCAATCTGGTTGGATAATAGAAATAGCACAAAGCAATGCTTCCACATCCTCATCCTTTCTTGAGAGTGTATCTGCAACAACATTTTGCTTCCCTTTTTTGTGGATGATTTCAAAGTCATAACCCAACATCTTTGTAACCAATTTTTGTTGCTCTTCTGAAGATAATCTTTGTTCCAAAAAGTATTTAAGACTATCATGATTTGTTTTACCTTGTAGTGTCTTCCCATTAAGTAAGGTCTTCATTAATTTAGTGCATGTAGTATTGCCAACAAATTTTTCTTCTCATAAATAGGTTTGTGTAAATATTTTCCTTTGATTGGACGACTTTCTAAAGCAATGGGTCTACCTTCTTTCATTTAGACAACACCAATTCCATTTCCTGAGGTATCACATTCCACAATAAAGGTTTTTGTGAAGTCTGGAGTAGCTAAGACTGATGCTTGACACATTGCCTCTTTAAAATGTTCAAAGGCCTTAATTTCTTCTGGAGTTAAAGAAAATGCATATTTTTTCAGTGATGTTGTTAGAGGTGCTGCTATTCTCCCATAATTCTTAACAAACTTGTGATAATACCCTGTCAACTCGAGAAATCCTTGAATATGCTTTATGGTTGTGGGATTTTTCCATTCCTTATTGGCTTTAATTTGGTTAGGGTCTACCTTAACACCCTCATGCTGTACAATATGACCCAAATATTCCACCTCTTGTACTCCAAAGAAACATTTGGATGTTTTTTCATATAATTGTTTCTCGTCCAATAGTTTGAGCACCTATCAACATGTTGAACATGATCCTTCCAAGACTTGTTGTAGATTAGTATATCATCAAAAAATACTAAGACAATTTTATAAGGAAGGGTTTGAAAATGGAATTCATCAAATCTTGAAATGTGGAAGGTGCATTGGTAAGGCCAAAAGGCATGACCAAAAATTCATAATGACCCTCATGAGTTCTAAATGTTGTTTTGGGAATGTCTTCAGCCTTCATTCAAATTCGATGATATCCCGAATGAAGATCCAACTTGGTGAAGTAAATTGCTCCATGTAATGCATTCAACAATTCATCAATGACAGGAATGGGAAATTTATCTTTAATAGTGAGTTTGTTGAGCTCCCTAGAATCCAGGCACATGCACCATGATCCATCCTTCTTGTGCACCAATACTACTGGAGCAGAGAAAGAACTTTGACTAGGTTGAGTTATACTGGCCTCTAGTATTTCTGCAACCATACATTCAATTTCACTCTTTTGGGCATAGGGATATCTGTGAGACATGATGTTTGGAGGAACAATTCCTGGAATCAAATGAATAGCATGATCATGATCACGAATAGGTGGGAGGCCTTTGGGAGTCTCAAATACCTTGGAATGATTTTCTAAAACTTTTTGGAGATCTGGAGAAATAGATGATTCGATGTTTGAACCTCCAGTGAGCATAATTATGCAATTACAACCCGTTGTTCTTTCTTTAGAAGCTTTGGCACGCCATTAGAGAAGATTATCTTTCCTAGTTTCCTTTCGATACCCCTTAATTCAACTTCCTTTCCTTCCTAGAAAAAATTCAAGAAAAGTTCTTGAAAATTAAAAGCTATTGTACGTAACCATTGGACTCCTAGTATAACATCAACACAACCCATTCGAATGGAAAGCATTGGACTATTAAATACATATTTCCCCATGGTCAGCTTGATATTATGGCACTTCCCAGAGAAAATTTATAGTTCCTCCATTTTCAACCATCACTTGACACTTTGGTGTTGGATATAGGAATCAATTCAATTCCTTGCATATCTTGCAATGAATAAAATTATGGGTACTACCTGAATCAATCAACACTATTACCTTTTTATTTTTTATTTGTCCTTCTATCTTGAGAGCTTGAGGAGTGGTAATTCCTGCCAGTGCATTACAATATATGGTAGGATTCATTTCTTCTTTATCTGGGGTTGGTTCCTAGTGTATATCCTCTTCTTTTGACATTTATTGTTCCTTTTCTTCCTCCTCTTCACAATATATGTAAAATAATTTATTCTCAGCACACTTATGGCCTTTAGTGTATTTTCTATCACAATTGTAACAAATCCCTTTTTCTCTTTTCTCTTCCAATTCTTGTGGTGTCAACCTTGTAGGCTGTCGAAGGCTAGGAGTAACACTTACATCTTTGTAGTTGTGAGTGGTAGAATTCCTTGTTTCCATAGTTTTGCTTTCAACTTTTCTTTCCACCCTAAATTCCTTCTCTAATGAATCAAGTTCCCAAGGGAGAACCTCATGTTGGATGTTATGCTTTGAATTCCCTATGAAGACAAAAATCCTATGCTCCTTTGGAATATCATTTACCCTTATATTCAATTTTGGAAGTCCTCAATGTGCTCAACCATTGAACCCTTTTGTTTGAGATTTATCAATTGGCTAAAGAAGGTATTTCTCTTTGTATCCTCATAATGTGCTATCATTTCCTTCATAAGAATTGACCAAGTGACAAGTAGTTTACGATTAAAAAATCCATCGATACCATGCAAACTGATTTTGTTCTAAATATAAAGATGCAGTGTGTACCTTTTTTGTGTTCGACACATTATGTAGATCAAATAATTGCTCCATCTATAGTATCCAATTCATCGGATCCTTGCCATAAAACTTCCTCATATCGATCTTTAGAATGTGGTTTGTCTTCAACAAAATATGTGAGTCTCTAAAATCATAATTTGTATTCCTTTTATCCTCATCATGATTTTCATGGAGTACCTTGTCACCACTAGGAAGCGTTTCTTGTAGCAATTTTGTCAAAGCTTCCAGGTCCCTTTTCAAATATGTTTTTAAACCATCCTTCAAATATTCCATCTTTAAATTCATTATTTCTTCCATGTCATATTTCAAACCATCCATATTAGCTTCCGGTTCATTTTTGGTCACTCATTGTGAGAGTGAAATTTGTTGCACTTGATCTCGCAATTTTGATATATCATGTTGCATTTCTTCTTCTTCTTCATGCGTCATAGAAGGGATTTCTAGTTGCTTACTAGGTGTGCCCATTTTTTTGTTTCAAGGAATTTTGAAATCAAACAATGATATATATGCTTCACTATTCCCTTTGAATCACTTCAAACTTATTTTTCAAACAAAAGTTATGCAAAATTTAAAAAATACACACACTTTTCTTGATTTTTAGGAGATAGATATTGCAACTAGTGTATTTATGTAATTGTGAATTTTCAAGATCTGAAATTTCATCTTGTAGTAGCCCTTTGAGTCTTATTTCCAACCTAACAAGACAAGCCAATATTGGATTCTTCAAGAAAGAGTTATGCCGAATCTCCCACAATGTCCTGACTATAGACTGGTTCAATAGAGAGAACTTGTCCAGAGTGCCACGTGTCACTATTTCAACCTTCAACCCTGAAAATTATAATAAAAAACTACATTCCATCCTATTTCCATCGTATTTTACAAAATTCAAATCCGATGCTCAAAGAGAAAGTTATGACGATTGTCCCTAGGTCACCTGTTTTAGATGGAATTCTAGAACCTGCAAAAACCCTAACTTCCTTGGATCATATCTCCAAAAATATTGCGTGAAAATATATGAAATTCGTACAAGAAGTTCACCAAGATTTCAGCTCCACATGGTTGTAATTTCAGCTTCTAAAGTTTCGTAGAAAAAAAAATTATAGTGAATCTTCCACGAGGATGTGTTTGAAGCAGCGAAACCATAGAATCCAAAGCTTTGATATCAAATGTTATGCTACCAACTCACAAATAGATAAATCGATGACTTAAAAATTATCCTCTTCGAGTGGGAAACCTCCTTTATATTACATAAATGAACAACTCTTGGATGATACAAATGAAAATAACTCCTTTGTATATATAGGAGTCTAGGGGGGTCATAGTATAATCAGAGCCTACATAACAATAATAATGTAAGGGCACACCAATAACAATAGTGGGCTTCTATGGGGCACAATGATAACAATATGGGGATTACATGGGAACAACAATAACAATAATGGGTTGCACTAGTATTATAGGGATCTAACACTAGAGGTCACCAATCTCCTTGCCATCAAAGATCGTTGCGTTGAGCTCTACCTCAACAACGTATGCTATAGAGTAAACTGTAGCCATTTCCTCCATTTTCACCCAATTCTCCTCTTGTTAAAAAATAATTTTTTAGATGAAATAATAAGTGCTAAATTAAAATGTTTTTGGATTTTGTTGTTGTGTTTTCTTAGTGTCTTTGTGTAAAGTTTTCTTTTATCTTTTTTGTGCAAGCCCCTACATGGGAAGCAATTTGAAATTGACATGATTAATCAAAGCGATAAATTAAAAAAATAATGATGAACTCTCCTAATTAGGCTTGTCATTAGCCCTAGTGAATTTGATGGAAGTCGGCCAATCATCTACTCAATTGTCACATGCTTTCTTGTTTTTATTATAAATTTAGAACACCGTGGTAACTCAAGTTCAAGCCTTATTTTTACTATATATGTGTAACATCATTAAAGCCCAAGTTGAAGGCAAGAGACTACATAATACATCAATTAGAAAATTGCTAGACTTCCCTTCCATCAAACTTACTAGGATTAGGTTATCAGTGCTATAGATTTATAATAAAAATAAGAATGAAAGTTTAATAAGAACCCAAAGAAATGAAATCAAATTTCTTTGCGAGGTATACAACAACCACATGCAAAGAGATGTCAACTTATTTTTTGGTTATATGGTTAAAATATTTTGCAAATACATAAATTGTAGTTGTGTGAAAAATCTAAAATTATTATCTACTCTTAATCACGAAAATTTGGCCATTGTGAAATAAGTAAATAAATGCAAATTTGTATGTTTTTCGATGGTTGTTTGGATGTTTTTTCTGCTACCTTGCTATGCCTTTGCATAAAGTTGGGATTTTAGAGGGTTTCCAATTGCTTGGGAGGAGTGAGGAGGTAAGCTAAGTGTAATGAGTTTTGGATATTTATAAATGATAATGAAAGATAGAACATATATAAGCATATAAAATAATAAAGATATATAATTGTTTTGATAGATCAACAAGATGTTTGTCAATCTATCAATTTAGGGGAATAATATAAAATGAAGAGAAACAAATCAAAACAAAAAACATGAAGATGGAGAAAAACTCGCTAATACAACCAACAATGAAAGAAGGGCTCCAATGCCACCTTAAATCTTCCTAAACCTTCTAGTCACTAACTTGGCTTAATAATTGCTTTTACTTTTGAAAATTAACAATAATGTCACATAAAATAAACAAGTGAAACTATTAAGTTGAATAAATCAATGTGCTATGATCAAGGAAACACCAACGAGATACCTAGTTAACCATTCTCTTTTGGAGATAACGAGCACAACATCTTGAAACTACCTCTCAATAACAAATAATCATCATTCAATCTCCAAAAGAGATTTAGCCCAAAATCTAAAACCCTTGTTGGCCTTACAAAGTCCTTTGTCAAAGACTCTTCATCGTTTGTCAATGAGTTAAAGGGTATAAGATTTGAGCCTGGGGATTTTCTTGTGAGTTTTAACATAGTCTCCCTTTACACTAATATCCCTATCGATGAGTCCATTGAGGTCATCAATTGTATCACGGATCTTGATATTTCTAAATTGGTTGAGATTTGTCTTACCTCTACTTTCTTCAACTTTGAAGGGGAATTCTATGAACAAAAGAGTGGTGTTTCCATGGGCTTGCCCCCCTCGCCCGTCGTATCTAATCTGTTCATAGAGGAATTTTAATCCAAATCTTTGTCCTCATCTCAATACAAACCAAAGCTTTGGAAGAGATTTGTGAGATCAAGGTTGAGATAAGTTGGATCCATTTCTCCATCATCTTAATAATCAGTCTAGCTCCATAAATTTTACTATAGAATGTGAAATCAATGGGAGCCTTCCTTTTCTTGACGTCCTTATTTCAAAGAAGGACAATGGATCATTCTCACACCAGGTCTTTCAGAATAAAACTCACACAGAGCAATATCTTCACACTAAGTCCCATCATTTTCGTGCTCAAAAGTTGGGGGTTCTCAACACTTTAGCCACTCGTGCATTTAGAGGTTCTGATGAAAACCATCTTGAAGATGAGAAAACCCATATCCTCAAGGTTGTAAAAAATAATGGTTATAATAATCTCCAATGTCTTAGGGCTTTCCTTAAGGCTGACAAGCATTCCAAGATTAAAGAGGAACCCAATGATCGGTTTTCTGCTGTACACCTTCCTTTTATACAAGGGAACACTGACAAGATTGCAAGGATCCTAAGAAAGCACAAGGTTTCCTCAACCTTTAGGCCCCTTAACACTATTCAAAGTTCCCTAAGATCTGTAAAATACCTGGTGGACCCTAAGAATATGAAAGGTGTTTATGTAATCCCTTATTCATGGGGAACACCCTATGTTGGTGAAACTGACTGTTCAAATCAAAAGATTCAGGAACATGCAAAAAATATCAAACATGGGAGGACCCGCTCCTCAACATTAGTAGAACATGCAGAAGAGTCAAAACACCACATTTGCATTGAAGACGCCCGAGTCATTGCTAAGATAGATTTCCATCATCGTAAGTTTCAGGAAGCTATAGAAATTGAAAGGAGGCCAAGCAATGTGAATAGAGACAATGGCTAGGAAATTAGCAGTTGTTGGATCCCTGCCATTTCCTAATTTCTTAATTTTAATTATTTATTTGTATTTTTATCTTGACTACTAATAAACAATTAATTATTTTTGTCATTATTGATTTAATTAATTAATTATTATTATTAT
>APFE030707091.1:171130-197454 GCA_000404065.3 Pinus taeda | reverse complement strand
AAAAAAAATACTCAAGGGAGAAAACGACTAGGAGAAGAGGGCTGGGACCCAACAACTACTGATCTTCTAGCCATCTTCTCTATTGAGATTGTTCGGCCTTTTTTCAATCTCAAGGGCTTCCCTAAATTTCCAGTGATGGAATCGCGACACTCTAGCAATCACACTAGCTTCTTCGATGCAGACATGGTGATTGGTTTTCTCCACATGCTCTGCTAAAGTAGAAGACTTAGTTCTCATATGCTTGAGGTCAACTGCGTGCTCACTAATCCTTTGCTTAATGGAGCGACCAGTCTCATCGATATAGGGGGTCCCACAAGAACAAGGAATAATATAAACACCTTTCATGTCCTTGGGGTCAATAGGATCCTTCACAGATTTGAGGGACTTACGAATGGTGTTAAGAGGTCTAAAGGTTGCGGGGACATTATGCTTCTTAAGAATCCTCGCAATCCTATCCGTGGTCCCTTGAACATACGGAAGATGGACACTAGGAATCCGTTCCTTAGGTTCTCTTCTAGATAATGAATTTCTAGCTGCTTTGAGGAAAACCTTTTGTCCCAAATGTCTGCTATAACTGTTCTCAACAAAGACATTAAGGAGATGGGACTTCTCCTCCTCAAAGCTCCTTTGATCGGAGATCCTTAAGACATGAGTCGTCAGGGTGTTGAGAACCCCCAACTTCTAGGCTGGGAAATGGTGGGAAGTAGCATGAAGATACTGCTCCGTATGAGTTTTCTTGCGAAACACTCGGTGGGAGAGGGAACCATCCTCATTCTTAGAGATAATAATATCAAGGAACGAGAGGCAACCATCGACTTCTTGTTCCTTAGTGAACTTGATGGCCAAGGATTGATTATTGAGATGATCGAAGAAGAGATCTAACTCCTCTTGGCCGTGAGACCAAATAACATTAGTGTCATCAACATAATGCTTCCAAAGCTTGGGTAGGAGACGGGCTGAGTTCAAAGCCTTGGATTCAAAATCCTCCATAAAAAGATTAGCAACAACAGGGGTTAGGGTGAGCCCATGGCAACTCCACAGGTTTGCTCAAAGAACTCACCTTCAAAACTGAAAAAGGTCGAAGTGAGGCAGATCTCAACTAACCGAGCGGTATTAGGATCAGTTAGACGGTTGATCACTTCCATGGCCTCATTTATAGGGATGCACGTGTAGAGGGAAACAACATCAAAACGGACAAGAATGTCTCCAGAGTCCAACTTGATGTCCTTGAGCTCCTCAATAAAGGAAGCCGAGTCTTTAACGAAGGACCCTGTGCGACCAACTAAGGGTTTAAGCTTCAAGGCAAGGAATTTAGCAAGAAGATAGGTTAGACCTCCAATGGTATTGACAATGGGCCTAAGGGGAGCTCCTTCCTTATGAATTTTCGGGAGCCCATATATTCTAGGGGTGATCGGATTGCTCTCAATGAGTTTATGGTGCAAGGGACTCACTGAGTTACTGGATTTTATGGCAAGGGCCATAATCCTGGATATATTCTTCAACGGGTTTTTGGGAAGCTTCTTATAACTTCCACTATTATGAAGATGATCTAACATTTTGTTGTAGTCCTCCCTGCTGAGAATGACAGCAGCCCCACCTTTGTCAGCTTTCCGAACCACAATATCTTTGTTCTGATTTAAAGATTTTAGGGCCTCAAATTCATCCCTACTAAGGTTGCTCTTGAGAGGCTTAGCCTTCCTCAGGATGAAGGCACAATCCTGCCTAATAGTGTTCTTAATATTATCAGGTAAACCACGAATCCCAAATTCTATGTCACAAATAATGTCATCCACAGGGATCTTCTTAGGGGCCAAGGCAAAGTTTAGACCTTTGCTTAAAACTTTAAAAACAGGAGGGGAAAAAGAAAAACTAGATAAATTGATAACTTTATTATTAATATGAGAGGAAGGGGGAGGATTAATATTTATATGCCTCTTCCTCGATTTAGAGTTATTGCTCGTATGTAATTCCAACGTTGTTAATTCCTTATTATTGTTAATTAATCTCCTATTCCTAGAACAATAAGAGATTAAGGTGGGAGAAATACTGAAACACAACCGATAAAGAACCGATAAATGAAACTGAAACTGAAAATAAAAATGCTTAAGGACACAAGATTATGCAAAACACATAATATGTAAAACAGATCTCTTGTATTATCATCAAACTAGTTTTGTCCTTATGGACTCATCAGTGATACAAAAGAAATGAGATACAAGTTGTCCTTATATAGCAAAAATGGAAAGGGCAAGCACATGGTAGAATCTTCTAGAATAGCATTTTCTAGAAATAGAATAATCTAGAAATAAAATATTCTAGAAACAAAAATATTTAAAATATTTTTAAATATTAAATTTTAAATATTAAAATATTTAAAAATTTCGGAAAAAATGTGCACTACTCCTGAAGGAATCATGGGCGAGGATCTGTGCTGCTCATGTAGAATGTCCCGATCTTTCGCGGATTTCTCCAACAGATCAAAGGTTTAGGAATATGTTGTAGCAAAGGGTAGCACTGGAATTCTCCATGAAGTTTAGGGTTTAGGGAATCCCCAAGGTTTAAAGCTCTAGTGGCTTCGCAGAAGTCCAACTTCAACACCAGGGTGGCCCTTTTGAGGCCAAAAGAGTGAAGAGGACCTCGCGCATAGACCTGCTGAATTAGAGCATTCCTTTGATCCCAATGAACTTTGGCAAAACAAGCCTGGAGAAAATCCGGTGGATAACCTCTCGACCGAAGCCTGCTGTAGAATGCACGCTTGAGTTCTAGAAACCCCAATTGACTGCTCTCTCGAAGAAGGTATCTCTACAGCTCATTGACCATGAATGCCACTTTCTGGTGCTGAGGATGCCATGAAGAGAAAGGAATATACTGATAGGCATTCAATGGTTTCTGAAAGCATCGAGTAGAAAGCTTTCCAAAGGCATGAAAGTTTGGACCTCTGAAAAGCACAATGTCCAGAATGTTGACACTAAAAGATGAGATGCAAGAAGTGATCCGAATATGCTCGAGATAGATGGACTGGTAGCAATCCAAAAACTGAACCAATCTGTCTCTGGAGCCATTCCAAACCATACAACCATCGTCGATGAAGTGTCTAAAAAGCTGGATCTCGAGAGCGGGAAATCTTCTGAAAACTTCTAGCTCAAGGTGGCAAAGAAAAAGGCAGGCATAAACCACAACAAATTTGTTGCTCATAGCCGTGCCTCGAATTTGCCGATAGTAAGCGCTGCCAAACTTAAGAAAGTGCCATTTGAGCACCAATTCTGCTGCGCTGACCAGAAAGTTGACATTCTCTGGAGTAAAGAGTTCAGTAGTGCTTTGCTCAAGCATTTCCTGTAAGGCATGCAAGCCTTCCTGAGTGGGAATGATGGGATATAGAGACTCAACATCGAAGGTTACAAGAAATGAATCAGCAGCAAAATGCTTGGATTCAATATCCTGTAATAAAGTAAGAGAATCTGGAAGATGGTTTGCTTGAGCAACCAAGGTGCTAAGAAGTTTATAATGCAAGAATTTGGAAAGTGGTTCCAACATAAAACTGTTATAGGCACAGATAGGCCTACCAACAGGCGGGTTTTTATGAACTTTCCAAATGAAGTAGAGCCTGCAAGCTCTAGCATTATGAGTTTTGACTTGCATTATGTATTCCCATTGTTGCACTGAAAGGAGATTTCTATATCTAGCTTGAAGCTGGCTGAGAGATCTTTTGATGGCCATCCATGGAATTGCTGCATATTGCCTGTAGACATTGAGATCTGAGAGTTGCTGGTGAGCTTCGACAACATAACTATCTCTGTCGATAACAATAATGCCCAGATTTTTATTTGTCGGTTTTATTACAATAGGGAGACGACAAAGACGCCTTAGTGCAAGTAGCTGGGATCTGGAGAATCTGGGTTTGGAGGAAAAGTTTACAGAAGCAATGCGGTCCTGAAGGATGGATAAGCCAATATGAAGAGAGTGATTAACATCAGGATCATTAATAGGAGGTTCCCAAGTGGGATTGGGCAAGTGAAAGGGACTGTAGGTCTCGTCTACAGAAAGTCTGAAAAACTGTCTGAGACGACAAAGTCGAGAGAAATAAGCATACTCTTTGAAAATGTCATCTATGGCCATGGGGGGAGGTTGCAGAATATATTTGTGCCCTAGGCCCAACAATTTGGTTTGGATGAAGGAAAGAGGAATAGAAGAAAGATTGTGGATAACAAGATTGCTAACCTTACGATCTATCTAGGAAGGAGTCATTTTTCCAATCAGATAAGCCAAGTAGGAAGCGGGGCTGATGGAGGGAAACTAGAAAAGATGACGGAGCTTGCTTACACTAAAGGAGCCTTGCCTTTGATTCGGTTAAGGTTTTGCTGCAGTGGCACATATGGGGCAGCTTCCGGATTCAAACTAGTGCTTTGGAAAAGCTGGTTTTGAGCGGAGGCCGATTGCCCAACAACAGATTGAGTGGAGCGATTCCCTCGGCGGAACTGCCCCCTGCCAACCCCATTTTTTGGCTGAGGTTGATGCGCAGTAGATTACTGGGGCAGCTGCTGAAGCTGTTGCTGTCTCTGAGGTTGTCTGCGCAGTTGCTGGGGTTGACTGTGTAGAAGCTGCTGGGGCAGCTGTTGCCTCTCCAGATTGCACAGAGGCTACTGCTGTAGCTGGGGCTGTTGTTGCTGCTGCTGTTACTACTATTGTTGTCGCTGCTGCTGCTGTTGTCTACGCTGCTGGGGCTGTCTACGTTGTTGATTATGTTTTTGTTGCTGCTACTGCTGGGATGCCAGAAGTATGAACCTCTATGAGATAAGCAAGTTGATCTTGCAGGGGCTTCAGTGTAGCATCAAATTTCTATTGCTGGGCTTGAAGAGATTTAGCAACCTCTCTTTGGACCAGTATAGAAATTGCTTCTTCACGGGGAATGTCATTAGCATGCCTAGCTAATTCTTCCCGTGCAACATTTCTGGCGGTTTGAGCAGCAGATCGGGCGGAATGACGTTCAACAAGCTCTATTTGGAATTGATTGACTTGTCAATTGTAAGATGACAAGGCAAGCGAAATCCATTGAGTAGCAATAACACTGCCATCAATAGGACCGAAAGAGCTAGTGAACTGAATTAATTTATTCATGTATTTACTTAATTTAAATTAAGAATTAAATGTCCCTTTAAATTATATTTGATTTAAAATATAATTAACTAATTTCTATTACTTGAATTATTTTATGATTATAATATATTAACTCGCTTATTCTAACATATATTTTTAATTATAAAATTGTCCATTTATGTTTATTTTAATAAGAAAATTAATAACTGATTTTGCTTATTTAAATCTATTATGCCCTTCATAGTCTAGCTAGCCGTTTCTTGGTCAAATCTAGCTGTTATCATTTTAGCTGTTACCTGATCTAGGATATTCTGCTTGATCTATTTATAATGCAAAGCAAGATCTGCTCATTCAACTTGTCCTGATGATGGACCACGCTGGTTGGTTCGAAATGCGTCGACTAAAATATCTCTATGTGATTTTTCGCTGAAGATTCTCCTCAAAATTGATATGGATCACAGAAGCCTAAATTCATTAATAAAATTTTCCTTTTGATTAATTATTTTCTTTATATGAAAATATTATTTCTTTATATGAAAATATTATTTATTTAGTCAAATATAACCGTTATATTATAATGACTATTTTTTTTTCTTCATCTATTTAACTTGAGGCCAAGCTTTTGTTCTTCATCTTGTTCTGACGATGCACCACACTCAATGGTTCGAAACACATCGAAAACTCTGATGATGTGATTTTTACCAAAAATTTTCTTACTTATCATTCAATCTCTAATAAATAAAAAATGAAAATAATTATAAGCAACAATGAGTAAGACTTAAAGAAAAATTAATAAAACATAAATACTTATATTCAACAAATTCTAAAAAATGACATAGATAATCCTCCTATTGACATAACATGTCGAAGTAAAATTATACGACCAACCTCTGGGTCAAATTTACTTTGAATTTACCAAACACTATTAAATAAGTGACATAAATAATTCTAATTCACCTTTTTCTATTTTTCAAATATTCTATTTCTCTACAAAATAAAAATTAGACCTATGAAAGATGACATGGATTTTATAAAATGCTTTTGGAAAACTGGAAAAAGGTGTCACATCTCATTAATAAATTGGTATTTGTGAGTGCTAAGTTTCCAACTATGTTAGCCCATTGCTTGCTACAATAAATTGGATAAAAGACAATGGTTATTGGTTATTACAGGTAAGTAAGACATGGTTATTACAGGTGAGAAGCGGTGGAGCACGAGCTCAAGTCATATGAATTGCTGATGAATACAAAACATGAGCTCCAATAGGGTCAGTTGGAGCAATTCAAAGTTGAAATTCACTCTAAGTTATCAACCTTGGGCGCTCGGGTAGCAAAACTTGGAGTTCAGGACAATGGTGGGATTCTCTTATTTCGAGGCTCGAAGGTCACTTTTGTTGCTCTATATCTTGAACCCTCTTTCCTCTTTTCCGTGTTGCCCCTTCATCAGATTCAAACTCTGTTGTAGCTAGCTGCATTCCTGTGATGAATAGGTCCTCCATCTTCAATATTTTGCAGAGAATGGCTGTCATCTCAGTCCTAAGTTGACATCACAAATGATCAATTTTAATCTACGTCAATTCTAGCTTGGAGTTTGTTAATAGTTGGAGGGATTTGTGAGACTTTTCTTAAGCCTCATGGTGCTACTTGAAGGTGAGCTACATGCATTTTATAGCCTCAAGGACCCTGTCCATAATTTGTTGATGTCGGTGGATGCAATGCCATGGAAAGATGAGCCCAATGATTCTCCATGGCAAACTTGCTCAACATCAACACTTGCTTGTGGATGTTGGCTTTGTTAACCACTACACTTTTGGCACCAAACCTTACATAATTCAGGGCCCGGAGGATGAAATATACACTTCACCATTGAACATAGTCCTAGGGGGCCTGTTGATGAGACTGAGGATGCCATCATGACTTCTGCATTTCTTATCTATCACTATTGAATGCAGGATTGGATTTCCATGTTAATTCAGCTTCAAAATCCTTGGTGATAGAGCAATTTGATATGGAGAAGGAAGAATAATGGCCTTGACATGAGGTGAATTGAATGCATTCTTATCGGCCAGCTAATTAATCGAAACCCAACAAAGATCAAACACTACACAAGGTAGCAAAAGGAGGACATTGCATGTCAAGTGTGGATGTAATCTCGACTTTGGTACATTAGGGGAGACTAATCTGTAAAGGATGGCCACCAAACCTTGTAAATGTTTGCATATGAGACTTTAATATTGCAACTATATGTTGACTTTTTTGAGAACCAATTTGTTAATGATGTCAAAGGGATGTGAAGAAAAGTGCATAGGTTTAAAGAGGAGTTTAAGCCCTTTCTAATGAGTATTTGCATGCCTCCTAACTCCTCTTCGTTGAAGATAGATGATTTTTCTAAGTTGGAAATCATTGTCCAAGTCGGCCCTACCTAGACAAGTCGACCCCCTATCCTATATACATGTTAGTTCAGTTATGTAATTGAACTAGTATAAATAAATTCCATCCCTCATCTAATTTGGACACCAAATTGTTAAGTAAGAAAGAAGAAGATATGAGGAATTCATCCCGAGGAAGAGTGAAGAAGGTTCACATCTCATGAAGCTTGGAGCATTTTTGGAGCTAAATTAGTGTTTATGGTATTGTATTAGATCCAATATTAGAGTATAGTTCACCTTATTATTGAAGAAAATTTCAGATCTCTTTGTGGCTCTGTTTTTGGTCCTTAATAAGTCATATTGTTGCCTCCTTAAAACTCTGATTTTGACCTCTTGATCTAGAGATTGTGGAGGAATTTAAGCCCTATAACGGAACACATAATATGGTAGACTCATCCTTGTGACATAGCTCAGAATGTGGTAAACGTGTCCCTATGATAGAGCTCAGACTGTGGCAAACTCGGTCCTGTGATAGAGATCATACTATGGTAGAAACTTGGCCCTGTGACAGAGCTTGTATTGTAGCAAATATCAGCCCGTGAAGAAGACATAACTCAACCCCTCCCTTCTGTGACTAAGTTCATACTTGTGGTGACTATTTGAGCTAAATTTGAGACCAAGTTTGAAGTACATTGTGGAGACCTTAAAGCAGAATTTGAAGCAAGACTTAAAGCATTATTTGAAGCATTTTCAATATTCTTTTGGAGCAACTTCATTCAATCTTTTTGGTCAAAATTTGAAGAGCCTAAAAGAAGAATTGTTGAAGTAATTTTGAAGACATTTATAGCAACATATTGGTCCAGCATACTTTGGAGATTTTTTGAAGATATCCCTTGAGCCTTATTGAAGACATTTATGAAGCAGTTTTTGGAGCATTATTGAAGCCTTGTTTGGAGCATATTTTTTTTTGGAACAAATTTGAACTAGACTTTGAAGAACCCTTTGGAATATCACAAAGACCATTTGTAACACCTTGAAGAAGATCTTGAAGGCTTTATTGAGCAACATTGGAAGTGTATTTGGAACATAATTTGGAAAGATTTTTGAAAACATCTTGGAGAAGTTGATTTGAAGTATTTGTTTAGGTTGAAGCATAAGAGGATTGGTGTCCTCATTAAGGCCAAGTTGGTGCTTGGATTTGTGTTTGAGGATTGGAATCCTCATTCAAGGTTGGAGCCTTGAAGAAGTTAGAAATTTTGTTGTACAAGTTGGAGCCTGAAGTTTTGTAAAAGAGGATTAAAGTCTTCACTATCTTCATCAATAAAATGATTTTTTGTCCTATTTCATGTGTTTTGGTTTAACTTGTGATAGAAATATTAACTGGACTAATATAACAATTGAAAGAAATATTGATTCACCCCCCTCTTAGTATTTTCCACAATTGGAATTAGATCCAACTTTTTCAAGATTAGCCTAACAGTTGGAAGAAGGATTTTTGAATCACAATGGGCAATAAAGATGCTAAGGTCCCCCAATTTGATGGAACAATTTTTTCCTTTTGGAAGGTCAAAATGAAGTAGTAAATGTCTCTTGGAGTTGAGGTTTGGTAATTTGTCACAGATGGATACAAAATCCCATCTCCTCTACCAGCAGACCTGGATAGGAAGAAAACACATATGGAAAATTCCAAGGCTTTGAATTTGTATAGCGAGTGGTTTGGCAGATTCATAATTCATCGAAGTTATGGGTATTGAAAAAGATAAATATATGTGGGACAAGCTCACGAATATTTATGAAGGAGATTCTTCAAACCTTTAGAATGTAGTTTGAAAGTATCAAGGTGAATGATGAATAAGATATATTTGCTTACTTTATCCGAGTAGATGAGGTAGTCAACTTGCTCACTGGACTAGGCAAAAAAGTCAATGAAAAGATGATTGTCCAAAATTTCTTGATCTCCCTTCCATTTCATTTTGATTACAAATTTTGTGCCATAGAAGAACTAAAATATTTGGACTCTCCATCAATGGATGAGCTTCATGGAATCCTAACAACATATGAGATGAGTTCAGGAAATACAAATGATGAGGAAGTCACATTCAAGGCATCAAAGTCGTTAAGAAAGGGAAGAACTATGATTGCAGCAGTGACGATTATGACACTGAAATGGCACAATTTGTCAAGAAGTTGAAGAAAGGATCCAAACTCAAAGGCGAGTTACCTCTCATTTGTTTTATGTGTGGTAAAATAATACATTATACAACCAAACGTCCCTTTAAAGACAACGATGATGATGATCATGAAGATGAACCTAAGAAAAGAAATTTCAAGAAGAGAGGCTCAAGAAAAAATAATTTCTTCTCCAAGCAAGATAGTGATGATTATGATCAAGAAGAAGAATATGTTGGAAGCAAAGAAGTATTGTTCATGGCCCTAACAAAGAAATAGATAGTTCAAAAGAAGAAGATGAAATTCCAGAAGAAGCAAAATGAAATATAAATGAACTATTGATTAGTGCCATACATGAAAATGAGAGACTAAAGAAAAATAATTGAAGGTTATCTCAAGGCATCATATCTCTCAAAACCGAGAAAGAAGAAGCTAAAAGGATAGAAGAAGCCTTAAATAATAAAACAAAGGAAAATGAAGAAATTTGTGAAAAATTGGAAGCTGAAGTATCTTTAAATAGGGAGTTGGACAAATCCAACAAGAATTTGAGGAGTTTTCAAACCTTGGATATTATTTGCAGTTCCCAAAGACCCTACATGACAAATATGGACTTGGCTATATAGGTGAATCTTCAAATTCAAAGGAATATACCAATTTCCATCATGAAGAAAAAACCTAGAAATTTTGTTGACGTTCTTAAAGGATCTCATCATGATAATTCTTTAGGAAACAAGTTTCAACCAAGGAATGAGCAATGGTCCCTCCCCAAAAGGAATATCTCATCAATGAAAAATTATACTAATAGGTATCAAACTATTTTTCATGGAAATTGTTTCTATTGTAAAAATTTCGGTAATCAAGAAAAACATTGCAAGGCATATAGGGTAAATCACCAAGACAAGATTGTTGACATAAAGAGGGAAGACCTAATTAGGACTTACAATTCATTTACTCCACTTTCAAAGTATAGTTTAGAATATTACAAATCCAATAATCTAGGCCATGAAGCACAAAATTATCGAGTA
This sequence comes from Pinus taeda, assembly GCA_000404065.3. Lineage (NCBI taxonomy): Eukaryota > Viridiplantae > Streptophyta > Pinopsida > Pinales > Pinaceae > Pinus > Pinus taeda. Next base: position 186,798 of record APFE030707091.1, on the reverse strand, counting down.
AATCCAGAGAGAAAGTTTAGACAAGGAAGACTGGAGAATCTAACTTTGAGAAATGCAATTTGGTTTTGTGTGCTAAAAAATGGAAAATCAATGGTTTGTAGATAGTGGATGTTCTAGGCACATGATAAGTTACCATAAAAAAATCAGCTCACTAAGCACATGGAAATGTGACCTTTGGAGACAATGGTTCTTCTAAAATGGTTGGTAAAGACATAATGAGTCTCATCGATGGCAAGGGAAAGCACATAATGCTTTATAAGTTGAAGGGATAAATCATAATTTTTTGAGCATCAACCAACTATGTGATCAAGGACATGATCTCATATTTCATTCCAAGCATTGTGAGATAAGGATATCATCTTCAGGAAAGCTGGTAAGAAGATGAGTAAGAAAAATAGATAAATTCAAGAAGAGATATGTTACCCGAGTTAAGCAAATGAAAGTTGGATGTCAAAAAAGCGCTTGGGACACCTAAGCTTTGATAACTTGGTGAATATTAGCATAATTAAAGAAGTAAGAGATATCCATAGAATATTAAAGCCAACAAATGTTATTTGTTTACCATGTCAACATGGAAAAAAAACTAGGGCCAACTTTAAATCAAAAGAATATTCGACATCAAATCCTATGTAAATCATTCATGCAAATATGTGTGATCCAACTAGAACTCTAACTCTACAAAAGAGAAAGGTACTTTATTTTATTTATATATGATTATACTAGAACGATGTGGGTATTTTCATAAGATATAAGTTAGAAGAACTAGATTGTTTTAAAAATTTCAAAGCAACAATTGAAAATGAAAGTGAGTTGAAGATCAAACCGTATTAGGAGATTTTTGAGGTCTAAAATGGGCCTCCTAAGAAAATTGTACAAACAAAATAAACTTTATAAAAACTAATAGGATTCAAGATGATAATGTCAACCATGGGGGATGATTCACCATTTTTGGAGTAAAAAAGTAAAAAGATTAAAAAATAATAAAATAATAAAACTACTTTTTCAACTCGTATTTTCAACTTATCTCCCTAAGGTTTTACTCAAATTTTGAGTGGGAGCACTCGTTGGATGAAAAATTTAATTCATCATCCAAAGAGTACCCATGTTGCATACTTTCGATGGACCTTGCTACACAAAAAATGAGAAATACATGAAAACACGTGATTGCAATCATGTTTTTCATGTATTTCTCATTTTTCATGTAGCAGGGTCCATCAAAAGTATGCACTATGGGTACTCTTTGGATGAGGAATAAAATAATGCATCCAACGAGTGTTTCCGCTTGAAATTCGAGTAAACCCATTGTGAGATAAGTTGAAGATATGAGTTGAAAAAAAACAATTTTTTTCTTTTTTCCCTCTAAAATTTAATGATGTCATCTAATCTTATTTTATTATTTCCACTATTATTTTATAATTTCCTTAGGAGGCCCATTTTAGACCTCAAAACTCCCATAATGGTTTAAGAATGGATAGAGGTGGAGAATTTACCTAAGGAGAATTCAATGAATTCTATAAAAAATATGGAATCAAAAGGGAACTTCCTATTGCTAGGAATCCAAAGGAAAATGGATTAGTAGAAAGAATAGATCTATATAAGAGACTGCAAGAATAACGTTGTTGGAAGTTGATTTACAAGCTAAATTATGGAGGGAGGCAGTTGGGGAAAAAAATATGTATTATGAACATAGCTCAACTCTGAGTAAAAAATGATAATACTCCATATGAACTATGTAAAAGAGGGTCTGCCTCTGTGAAACACTTCAAAATATTTGGAAGAAAATTATTTATGAAGATTAATGATGATTCACTAGGAAAATTTGATTCACATGTTGATGAAAGAACTTTCATTGGATACGCATTAAGAAGCAATGCCTACAAATGTTAGAACAATCGTTTGCATAAGATAGTTGAAATAATTGATATAAATATAGATGTGGATCTTCCTGAAAAAGATTTGTTCAAACCAATGAAAAAGACCTTATCTTTGTAGATCCATAGGAAGGTATTGCAAAAGAAGAGGAGGAGTTGAAAAATCAAAAGGAGGAACAATCTCAAACACCATTAAAGACAACCTTAAAGTTTGTACAAAAGCACCATCTAGAAGACCAAATCATCAGAGATGTGGGTGGAGGAATACAACCTCGAATAAAGATGAAAAACACACCAAAAAGGAGTTATATCACCTTACAATCCCTGGTTGAACCAAAGTATTTCACTCAAGCAAGGATCCACAATGGATAAAGGAATGGAAGAAGAGATGAACCAAATTGAAAAGAATGGAACATGAGAACTAGTACGTTGTCCAAAGGATACGAATGTCATAGAAACCAAGTGGGTATATAAGAACAAAATAAATGAATATGGACAAGTCATCATAAATAAGGTAAGATTGGTATGTAAGGGATACACTCAAATTGAAGCAATTGAATTTGAAGAGACTTTTTCTCTTTTTGCTAGATTAGAGGCTATAAGGATCTTTTTAGCATTTGATTGTTCAAAAGGATTCAAAATCTATAAAATGGACGTGAAGTCATCCTTTCTATACGTAGATATGAAATAAGAAGTATACTAGGAAAAACCATAAGGGTTTGACTTGTCAAAAAATAAATACTTCATTTAGAAATTAAAGAAGGCCTTGTATGGATTAAAACAAGCTCCAAGGGATTGATATACTAGATTGGATAAATATCTTCAACAATAGGGATTCAAAAGAGGAGTTGTAGTAAGAAATATTTACATGAAGACGGACAAATAAATTATGTTGACCACACCCACTGATTTTTGGCATAAAACAATGATGAGATGAGTCACAAATTTACCCAAGAAATGTCAGAGGAATTTGAAATGTCAATTATTGGAGAGTTGTCTTCATTTCCTGGACTTCAAGAAACTCAAACCAATGTTGGAATGTTCATAACACAAACAAAATACCTCATGGAGATGCTTAAGCGATTTGGGATGGAAGAATGTATTGTTGTAAGCACACCTATGATTACATGTTGCAAACTAAGTAAGGACGATGATTCTCCTACAATAGATGCAAATATCTACAAATCAATGATTAGAGGTATTTTATATTTGAAAACTTCACGACTGACGTCATGTAAACAGTAGGTATGGTGGAAATATTCTAGTCAGTCCCTAAGGAATCCCACATGAAAGCAATAAATAGGATCTTCAGATATCTAAAGGGGACTCTTGATTTTGGAGTATGGTACCTTAGGAGCAAAAATATTACCTTGATAACATATACTAATGCAGATTGGGTAGGAATCATTGATGATAAAAAAAGCATTAGTGGGAATGATATCTTATTAGGAGATTGTTTTATATCTTGTCTAAGAAAGAGACAATCATATATGTCTCTCTCCATAGCTGAACCCGATTATATAGCAACAAAATATTGTTGCACAAAAATCCTATGGAAGGAGGATAATTGAAGGATGTTAAAATAAATATTAATCAACATATCACCATCTATTGCAACAACACCAGTGCTACTAGTCTTTCAAAAAATCTAGTCATGCATTAAAAAAAAAAAGTATTCCAATTAAGTACCACTTTTCGTGAGAATAGGTTGCAGAACAGGATGTCAAGATGGAGTATGTCAACACTAAGGAACAAATTGTAGACATATTCATAAAACCCCTACATCAAGAAGCATTTGGATATATTCGTCAAAAGATGGGGTCATCTCTTTTGCATCCCATTGTTATTGATGTTAAATGGGGAGAATATGATGGCGGGAGAAACATCATGATAGGGGGAATAACACGATGATAGGTGGAGTAACATACATGGAAATTCATGCCATCAATAATAAAGGGGGATATTGTTGATAAATAGTTTGTTATTGATTGCAAAAGGTTGTCTAAATGAAGAATAAAAGTGCATAGGATTGAAGAGGACTTTAATCTCTTTCTAATGTGTATTTGCATGCCTCCTAACTCCTCTTCGTTGAAGATATTTGATTTTTCTAAGTTTGAAAACCATTGTCCATGTCAGCCCTGCCTGAACAAGTCGGCCCTTCGTGAACAAGTTGACCCATTATCCTAAAGACATGTTGGTTTAGTTAAGTGTTTGAAATAGTATAAATAAGTTTCATCCCTCCTCCAATTCGGACACCAACTCATTAAGCAAGAAAAAAAAAGATAAGAGGAAATCAACCTGAGGAAGAGTGAAGAAATTTCACATCTCATGAACCTTGGAGCATTTTTTAAGGAGCTAATTTAATGTTTATGCTTTTATTTTGGATTTGATATTGGAGCAGATTTCACCTTTTTATTGAAGCAAACTTTGAATCTCTTTGTGGCTTTGTTTTTGGTCCTTAATAAGCTATATTGTGTCCTCCTTACAATTCTGATTTTGGCCTCTTGATCTCAGCCCCATGGAGGAATTTCGACCCTGTAACAAAATATAGAATGTGGTGGAATCATCCCTATGAAAGAGCTCACACTATGGAAGACTCGTCCCTACGATAGAGCTTGACATACGATAGAAAATTGACCCTGTGATAGAGCTTGGACTATATAAAATCTCGGCCTGTGAAGAAGACAAAAATATGCCCCTCCTTTCTGTGACTAATTTCATACTCGTGGTGACTCTTTGTGTTGAATTTGAGAACAATTTTGAAGAAGATTGTGGATACCTTAAAGAAGACTTTGAAGCAAGTCCTAAAGAATAACTTGAAGCATTTTAAGTAGTCTTTAGGAGGTACTTCATTCACTATTTTGGATCAGACTAGAAGAGCCTAGATGTCGAATTGTTGAAGCAAATTTGAAGACATTTATAACAAACTCTTGGAGCTGACTTTAAGAGTTTTTGAAGATATCCCTTGAGATTCTTTGAAAACCTTTATGAAGTTGTTTTTGGGGCATTATTGAAGCCTTGTTTGGAGATTTTTTTTTTAGAACATATTTGAACCAAACTTTGGAGAACCCTTTGGAATATCTTGAAGACCATTTGTAGTAGCCTTGAAGAAGAGCTTGAAGACTTTATTGAGCAACATTAGAAGTGTATTTGGAACAAAATGTGGAAAGTTTTTTGAAAACATATTGCAGAAATTATTTTGAAGTATTTGTTTAAGTTGGAGCTTAAGAGAATTGGTGTCCTCATTGAGACAAGGTTGGTGCTTGTATTTGTGTTTGAGGATTGGAGTCCTAATTAGAGGTTGGAGCCTTGAAGGAATTTGATTTGAACTTAAACATGAATGTAAAAAATTATAGATATAACCATAAATACAAAGATGCAGCAGAAATAACACTTCATTTCATTAATATCAAAACACTGAAATATGTTTACAAAAAAATGGAAATAAACTAGCTCGGGCGATGGTAGCTTATCTTTGAGAAGAGATGTGGTGGCTCATGCCTTTCTATTGCATTACAATGAGGCTCAAGGGCCTATTTATTATTGAACAGTAAGGGAAAACCCTAAACAACCAAAATCCTAACCCCAAGAGATGGAACACTAAGATTTTGTGGGCCTGTCGGGGTTAGTTGGGCAACTAACTTCCCGGGGTCGTAAAATGGTCATATTATCTCCATTCGGCGCGTATGATACCTTGTTGGAAAAGTCTCCCTGAGTACTACAATATTTGCGATAACTATTACAAGCTTGCCGTGGACCTAAAAAAACACCGTATATGAGGTCAAAATTGCTCCTAAAGTTTAGAACCCAAAAAGCTGCTAAAAATGGTAAATGTTGAAATAAACAAGGAAACATATGAAACTAACTAGACCTCTAGGTGGAATAGGCAGGTGGCTAGCAATATCCACTTGGATCAAAGTTATAAATTTTGGTGTACAAATTGGAGATCGGATTTTTGTAAAAGAGGATTGGGTTCCTCACTATCATCATCAATACAATTATTTTTTGTTCTATTTCTTGTGTTTTTGTTTAACTTGTGATAAAAATCTTAACTGGAATGATATAAAAATTGAAAGAAACATTGATTCACTCCCCTCTCAGTATTTCCAATAGGCTCATATTTCTCATTCATCCTTAATTTTGATCTTCCATTAATGTAATTTAACATTACCATTTTGCTATTAGAAAACATCATGGTAACAGGGAATTTGATTGACCTTCACTATTCAACTATATGATCCCTTGATTCAATATTGCCCCTTATTTGCTAAAGCATCTTCCATTGAGTTTAAATTCCTTAAGACATCAAAGAGTTCAACTTCTTCAATCCTTTGAAGTCAAAGAAGAATCTAGAGCACTATAATGGGAGAGGGATTGCATTTGTGTTGGAATTTGGCCTCCGATACTCACCAGATTACTATCAATGAGTCACCAAATATCAAAATTATCTTAATTTTATTTTTGATGGCTAGTTCTAAACCTTTCCACAAAACAAGGAACTCCACTTGATTATTGGTTGCAACTCGCAATCCCCAAACATATTGTGTCTCAAATTTTCCTTCAGGGCAAAGGATCACTCCCCTCCCTCCCACCATCCCTGAGTATTTTATATTATTACTACTTTAAGTTCTTAAATAAAAACTCTCACTAATTAAAATCATATTAAAACAATCTTATATTTATTATAAAACCTTATATATACATAAACAATGAATATATCTACCTTACCTATCATATAATTAGAAATATATATATATTATATAGTAATGAATATAACTAATTTATATTATATAACTAATGAATATATATTATATATAATAATAAATATATAAGATAATAATAAACAAGTGCTACATAGTAGCTAGTCCTTGCCACTTAGTTTAATTATAGCAAAATTAGATGGAAAGAATTACACACATTAATAATAAATATTTAGATGTTCAAACATGGTCAATAAGAGAAATAAGCACATTGTGAAGGTACACAATCATCGATAATTAAATTTTGGTCGAAAGTCGTTGACGAGAAAAATATACAAGTTAATATGTCCCAACAAATATACCCTGAATAAACAAATACACAAGTTGTCCAATGTCAAACAACTGCAAAAGAAAAATATGCTAGTTATAAATGATTAATAAAATGTGGGGAAGCCCATATCAATACATATTTGTCTTATGAATTCAAAAGTTGTCCTTGTTGATTTACAACCACTTTTCCTCCTCAATAATGTAAATTTAACTTTGTTATAAATTCAATTTCATAAAATTTTAATCACTTAGCTAAAATTACAGGATAAATTTTAGCAGCATCGCTAAAATTAAAAATAAAATTTTAATGACATAACTAAAATTAAAAATTATTTAATTACCTCTCACTAACTAGTGATAGTCTAAATTACAACATCTCCATATAAAATATCTTTGAATTAAATTTCCTACCTTTAAACATACATTACACCTTAATAATAATAAAATATGAAACTAGAACATAACTATTTAAATGTTAATAATGTAATTATTAATATTAATATTAACTATACTCCCTAACAAAAACATTAATATTTAATATAGATGATATTGCAAGTACCAATAATATGACATAAAAAGACAAACTATGTGGTTCACACATTATATTTCTATATTAATATAACATACATATTTCTATATTAATATAACATACATATATAATTGATATATATACATGTTACATTATTATTAGTATATAAAAATATATTAATATTCATGCATTATCATCTAAATAATGCTAAGTAAATTTACATAGACTTAATATATACGCTCGAATGATGTATTAATTTAGTTGTTGGCAAAGGTAAATCACTTGCAACGTATTAATTCAATCAACCACAGACAAGTTGAAATTAGGGAAGGATGATCGACTGCTCATCGTACTCTTGTGACGGTTCTCTTGCGACGGTTCGCTAAATTTCTTAATAAATTTCCCATTTCTTGTAAGATAGATGGATGTGTCAAAGATGGATGTGTCAAATGGATGGGAAAATTTGGAAACCTCACTCATACTAGAGTTTCCAGATTTGATGTAGATAGAGGATTAAAATCCAAAAACCAAGGTTGAAGGGAGATACCCAAAACTAGGATCCCTGATAAAAAACCTTATGTTGGTTCTCTAACTTCTGGAAAATAACAATAAAAAATCCTTTTTGAACATAAATGAACCGCAATATCTGGAGACCAATTCTAGCAAACCCACTCCTCGAGAGCTGAAAGAAGGCCAAAAACAATTGAAATGATAGATCACCACTTTTTGTTCATATTTAGCAGCTATGCAACAACTTGCAATATTTTTCACTCAAGTGAAGGGGTTTCAACTAACTTCTCCACCACAAATTTCAATCCAGATAGATCCTTAGGGTTTGGTGAAGGAGGCTTTGGTTTTAGAACATCTTTAAATGATCTTGGTGGGGTTGAGGTGGGTGCACCTCCCCCTTTGGCTCCACCTCGAATTCTTGCTATGATGTAAATCATGACATCCTTGGTAATGTTGTATTCACTTAGGAGCTTATGATACTAAAGCTGTCATCCTTCATGAATGAGCTGAAAGAATTCATGAGGAATGGAAATCTTCTCCTATAACCTTTTCACAAACAAGAAAACAAGATTTGTGTTCGTAACCTGCAAAGAAAAGGATTCCCTTGAGATTGGTTTCCCCAAGATCGAGAAACTCTCCAAATCTGAGCTCCAGATCGCTGCAAACCCTACATTTCCAAACCCTTCAACATTGACCATTCTTGAAACCCTGACCTTGGTTGATAATTTATGTTAAGTGGATATATATTGTTTTTAACATGACAATAAAAGTTCCCCAATAATTTAAAATAAAGTTATAATTTAGTTAAATTTTATGTTTTTTTTTTTTTTAATGTTGGCAATGTGATATGTATCATAAGGTAACCGATTTGTTGTCTACTATAGATTGATGGATATCGAAGTTTACTAACCATTTAATTTATATGGCTGCACTAATATATTATATAACAACGAATATAAATAATTTAAAAGATAACAAAATTACAATAGCATAATACCACTCATGGTATTAACAACGAATATAAATAATTTAAAAGATAACAAAATTACAATAGCATAATACCACTCATGGTATTTCCATAATTTCTAATAGGTTAAACTTTGAAAAGATTTAGAAGTATGAGTCCAAAGAAATATTAGGTGATACAAATTTCAACAACCAACAAAAAATAAACAACAATTTACATAAAACAATTACATATTCGAGTGTTATATGTCTCCCTATCAATAACCATGATTTGGAAACATTGTTTAATAAAAATTAAACTTCATAAACCAACCATTATTTCTTGATGCATTTCAAAAATTCCATGGGTTGTGATAGTAAGAGAGTTTTAAGAACCTCATCTTCGAAATAGTCCAAATTCTAGACCCAATATTTATGAAGATAAGTATAAAAATGTCCCTATTGGGATTCTTTGTTCCTATAATACCCCTAGCTTGGACCCCGAATTATGAATATATATGTACATATAAAACTTAGACTCATGAATCGATAAATGCCAATTAGACTAGTGAACCAAGTTCTCTTGGGGCTTTCATGTTTATGTGTGTAAGCGTGTGGGGCCTATGTGTCTATGTATAGGGATATTTTGAGGTTAGAGTGCTTATGTGGTCATGTTCTAAAAGTCAAGTGAACCTCGAATATTAACATGCAAAAACAAATATAGTAATAAATAACACCACAACTACAAACTAGGGGTGAAAAAAGTATTGGGGACTAAGATTCCATGAAAAGAAAGGTGAGCAATTAAAGAATTTACCAGGGGATAAGGTAGGAAAATATTATTTTATTCTTAGCTAATGTTATGAAGGTAAAGTTGGTTGATATTAGAATACATTTTAATATAATATTATAATATAAATTAAGGTGTACCATGCCTATAGGGGGGATTCTACCATTTAGGGAGAGAGACTACTAGGGGATGACTATTATGCAGATTATGGGGAGAATAAAAGAATAGGTGAGTTTTAGTATGAGTGCATTCCTCCTGGAGTGGTCTTGGGGAATTTTTGATCCACGGGGGAGAAGTGTAAGGAATGGTCTCCTTATATAAGTTTGGAGGGTACTTGGAGACCCTTGAGGGAAGATGGAATTCTTAGAAGCCACATGGATTTCATAAATCCCTGATTGGTCTGAATTGGGAACCCTATAAGGTTAGTGGTACATCTCGATGGATTACAAGTGTAGTTAGGTGGGTTGATGAGGGATATGAGACTATTGGTTAAAGGCAATTGGGGTTTGGTACCTTGGCTTTGTTCATGTTTGTTAGTGGTTATGTCCCATAAATAGATTAATGTAAGCCTTTGTACTCGTGGAATCATGGTCCAACTCATGTATGATCCATTTCTAAGAGATGATGAGCAATACAATCTATGACTCAGTGGAACATCCAAGGTCTATAGCCAATTGGTGGTTTTAACAAATAAGTGTTCCGAACAGACTTTTTTAATGGCTGTAGTGAATACTTAGTTTCATATTATATATATATTATATATATATATATAATATATAATATATATATATATATATTATATATATAATATATTATATTATATATATATATATTTATTTATTTATTATTATTATTATTATTTTTATTTTATTATGGTTTATGACTTTCATGCATGATATAAATGTGATTTGTAATGTTACTTGTAACTATCATGCATGATATAACTGTGATTCGTAATGTTAGTTGTAACTATGTATGCAATGTGGGTATATGGAGGATGTATACACCATATTTAACAAAATATTCCAGTGGTGTAATGCTCTGGAATGCTTGGATTGTGGGGTCATCAGGGGAATTTTGAGGTAAAAAATGGGCCTCAAAACAAAAAATGTACTAAAAATTTAAATTTAGAAGAACCAATAGGATTTAGGATGATGATGTCATCCCCAGGGGAAAATATTTTGGAGGGAAAAGAAAAAAACTATTTTTTTTTAACTGCATTTTTAGCTTATCTCCTTATAGGTTTACTCAAATATCAAGTGTAGACACTTGTTGGATGCAATATTCAATTCCATCTCCAGTGTCTACACTTGAAATTTGAGTAAACTTATAAGGAGATAAGCAAAAAATACAATTAAAAAAGTAGTTTCATTTCTTTTTCTTTAAAAATTCATAAACATTATTTTATTATTTTAACTATTATTTTATTATTTTCCTTAGGAGGCCCATTTTAGGCCTCAATGTTTTCCTAATGATATTCAAAATGACAAAATTTATTCAAACTATTCTTGTAATGAGCCTATTGTTTACCCACTCTCTAGATACATCATCCAATGAAGGATCCCTTGTAAGTTTGATGCAAGCTAACAACTTGGCCATATTTCCAGAAGAATTGGAAAACGCCCTAAACAAAAAAGAATCAAAGATGCACTCAATGCATTTTTTAAACTACAATTACCTTCTAGGCCCTTGATTGAAAATTTACAAGGCATAAAGCCTGGAATTTTGATAACTTGTTATTGTAGAATTTTCTCTACAAATCAGCTAGCTCACTGATATCATGTAGAAATTTCATCTGCAAATCCAACTGATATATGCAATGTACTAAAGCATAATACTAGATCTACATCCCATAAACTTAGCGGAAGCTTAATTAAACATGAGCAACATCAAGCATGAACACATATAACTGATAAGAAGGAATCAATCACACAAAACACAGAATATATCACTCAGGAAAACACCGACATACAAACCCAACACTGTATATCAATCAAGTGGAAATCCTCAATAAAATACAAAAAGAATCAGCTCAAAAGCTATCCTGCTTTCTCCGTACTCTGATGATGAAGCTCATGGACTACCTAGCCCTGTATATAAAGGCTGCACCTCAGGTCCAAGCTCCTATTTCCTTGCGCAGTTTTGATTGAGTTCCAATTACAAAATCACATGGAATTGGCCTGATCATACCTACTGTCACCATAGGTCCAACTATGCAGTCATAGAAGGAAGAAGCTTCCTTCCCCATGCAAGGAATACTTACTAGAAATATCCTAGCATCTAATAGTACACTGTCCCACATCTGATCTCAACTGGGTCTCTGACAGAACTGACATGCATCAATTATCCATGAGTGAATACACAATTACTGCAAATAATAATTGTCACATGCATGCAAGCATCAACAAACTATATCTCATTAATTTAACAACTTGTTAAATTAATCTAACTGAACTTGACTAAGTTAAACTAAGTCAACTGATCCTCTCAATATAGAACTCATCTTTAATTCCTCAATCAGTGGAGAAAATCAAGGACACATTCCCCAATCAATGGAGAAATAATTGCATGTTCTCACAAAGACTTCAAGTTTGCTTTTCCTTAACAAATTAACTCATGGGGAATTAATTAATTAATATTCCAAACTTCTGGTAAGACCAATTCGAATTTACTTCATATAGATAGACCAAGGACTACTATAAATAGGAAGGGACCCAGAAATGCTATTTTTAGTCGTTTCACCTCTCACCCAAGGTGGCCAATGACCTCATTGGCCAATCTACTATTTTTAGCAAGTTCTATTTTTACATTTCTTGTTGCACATTTTTCAACACTCCCTCTCAACAAGAAAGGCTTCCTCTCAAACCTAATCCTGTACCTCTGGAATGTTCTGTATGCAACACATCTACCCGGTCCAATTGCTCCTAAAATTATTGAAACAAAAACACTCCCAACTAACCTCTTTGTTGGGCTAGAAACATACTCCGATGTTGAAGCTCTACCTGCTGCTAACAAGTGCTCACTCTCTCACCTTTGCACTATTGCAACATCTCCATGCATCTCGCACTGTTGCACCCTTCTCTGTGCTACCCTGCACTGGGAAACACACTTGTACCTCTCGCATTGCTGCAACCTGCATGCTTTGTGCTGTCCTGGGATTCCCTACACTGTAGCTCTCTCTACTGCTCCATCTGCATCTGTCTCTACTCAATCAACTAGTTCTTGCTACTCCACATCGGGGCTCCTGTAGCAAGGTCTCAGCAAAGAGGTTGGGTACCTCAAGGATCCTGCCCCTCCTCCTTGGGACAATCACTCTATATTGCCCGACCTCCTACCTAGAGGTATGGATACATGTGATCCCTCTGCCCACCTAGCTCGAAGTTTTCCCCTACTGGAGGTCTCTGCATGAGTAGATGTCTCTACTTGATCTCCACTTAGCTTCCCCTATTGTCGTTGCTCCACAACCTCCTGAAGCTACTGCACCAATCGTGGTTCCTCCACAATCGTCTGAGACTTCTCATGGGACCACATGTTGAGAGGTAATATACCCTCCCTCTCAACCACCAAGTCTCCATCAGTTGCCTTGCTACTCAAGGCTTTACATGCATCTTGATCCTCAAGAGCATACATGTTCTTGACATGTGAACCAATCTGCTTCACCTGTCTAGTGATGATGTGTTTAAGGAAAACCTTTCCCTTACTGAAGATTACATCATAGCCTTTGTCTTCCAGCATCACGATTGACACCAAGCTTCTCTTCAGTCCTGGTACATACTTGACATCGATCAAGGTAAGGGGAGCTCCATGCTCCCTCTAAAAAATAACCGTGCCTACAGTTGAGACACTATACTTCTCATCATTACTCATCGCTATGAGTATCTGGAGATCTTTCTCCTCCAAAGCACTGAAAAAAATCTTATCGCTGATCATGTGGAATGAAGCTCCATGTCACGCGGAATTAGTCGTTCTTGCGGACAAGACAGACCTTCCTAGAATCTAATGAAGACCTAATGACAAACAAACCAACCAGACACTGTCTTTCTCTAAATGCACTTTATAAGTAATGGCAAACAGATGTGTTTAAGGGCCTACCTCATGTCCAACGCAAGTTCGAAGATGCCTTCACTCCTTTGATCCAAGTAAGTTCCTTCGTCGCAAACCTGTAAGCACAAACAAGGCAAACGATTAAATAGCACCAGAATATCCAATATTATAAAACATATTTAACATGAAAGTCAATGAGTCCATGAAACAAATAGCATAAGATACTTGTTGAGAAAAATGAGCTTGATTTTATTAATTCAAAAGAAAAGAACCTTACAACCTTTGCCTTGACGCTGTACAAGCTCCTTCCAGGGTCCAACAAGAAGTCTCCTCTACTTTGACAAGCTTCACTCACTCCCTAATGGAGCCAAAAAGGTATGTGATCTCTCCTCTTAAGCTCAAATAGGAAGTCTTGATTTCACTAGCATTTACCCTCAAAAGTTCAGCTTCTAACCTCCTCTGGCCACTGACCCAATGCCTCAATTTATAGTGCAATGGAGATCAGTTACCAGCTCCTCCTTCAAAGGGATAGATCCTCTCAACAAGGGATTAGTTCCTCCTATGATGGGATGCATGAACCACTTGGAGCGAACAATCCACGTAACAAATCATTCTAGAAAACTCTAGAATCAACCCAAGATGAGTTTTTAAAGATAAAAATTTTGCCTTTTGACTTTTACAGGGGTACGCACCCTCCCCTTTACATATAGAGCGTATAAGTATGTAGATACCTTGAACAAAAGATGCGGGCCCGCAGGCAAAAGTAAGAGAAAGTGTGGAACCAGAGTTATATTGCTTTTTTGATGTCTTTCTCTCTTTTCTCAAGATTGTTTTGAAGAGCTGAGGTTTAAGACTTGCTTAGGAAGCTAGTATAGGTGATGATAGGCCTACACCGACTGCAAATAATCAAGGTGACGATATTTTTTGTGTAATAGATTGCCCCCTAAAGTGCGAAGTCTGTAGTATATGAGGATTTTTTTTTTTTTTTCATATAGGAAGAGTGAAGTGCTTTATCATTTCGAGGATCATCTGGCGGAGAGCCCGGTTGGAACCTGTAAAAACATTCAATGCAAAATATATATATGAGATCATATCATCGCTGAGGTAGGCATTCCCATACTCAGATAAAAACTGACTAAGAGACTGAAAACTGACTAGAAGACTAACTACTGCTCTGATATAGGAACGATCTCGTAACACATCATAAGTACAGACGCATGTGGACATAGTATGGACGCAACCATCTATTTATGAATAGTCCATAATATAATGAATACAAAATTCCTCACAACCTGGATGGTGGAAACTAGATCCAGGGTCTTCATTTCTACATCTCGAAACAGTACGATTCTATCCATGTGATTGAATGTGTCGAAGTCGAACATGGTAGAAACCGCTTGATTACCAGTCAATGATGTAAACTGTTAATAAGTGTGAGAGAAACCACCAATAATGACAATGGCTCTCAAAGTACTCAGCACAATCCATGAAATGTGATAAGATGTGTTGATTTCGAACATGTCACGGAATCCTTTGATCGAAATTCGATGATGTAAACTGTCGTCAAAGCCGAGAAACCTGCCATTGAGGCATGCAGATCTCAAGGTACTGACGATTCCTAGATCATCTTTCTAGATAATGAGTCGGAGTCGATAGAAAGCGATTCGTCGTAAGCAATCTCACGACACGAAATCATAGATCAAGTTGAAGAAATTTAGTTGCAAGGACTGACTCAGGGATGGTCAAGATGGATGACAGACATTTTGCAGATGAATGGCTTATTTGCACTGAGCTCTTGAACACATAACGACACGACATATGGTTTGCTGATGATTGACCCAAAGTTAATACCCAGAAACCGGCTGAAGACTTTCAATATGGTTCGATCAACTGTTAGGTAAAGGATTTCCCAACCCAGGTGAATGAAAGTGTCGTGTTCAAGAGTGGTT